>JAEMWC010001324.1:167500-191886 GCA_016490735.1 Pachyseris speciosa
TTCCCACTAATCAAGTTGCTCCTAGCATTGGGAGCGTGAGCCTTGAAAGATTAACTCATATCCAGAATATTTTGCCATTTGTTGCGTCATCTTTCCGTGTTCAAATATGTTTGATGAATTCACCACGGGCAAACATAAGCGGACCAGTAAAAAGCCTTTGCTTTGTTTAATGTAAGTCGTCAACGCACGCTTTTCTAGGCAAATACATTACACTGAGATATAATCTCATGAAGCGCACCTTTGGAGCAAATGTAGCTACCCTTGTGTATAATCATTATCCCTCTTCCTCTCGCTCGTCAATTTTTTTGGCACACCCAATTCAACGAGCTGACAAATCTTGCAATCCAACATTGAAAGAGGTACTCTCCCAAGAAATGTGTCTGGGATTGCTGTATAATAGACATATTTCGATGGGACAACTTAAAGCTACCATTGTCTTGTCCCTTCCCCCTCCCCCCCTCCCCATTAAAGTTTTTTGTTTTGAATCGGGGGAGAAGATAGAAGATGAGTCCCACGAAACTGTCTGGGAAGCTACATCGCCCTAAGGTAGGCTTTATATACGGGGGCGTTTCCCAACCTTAAATTCTCTACTTCCCAATAGTTCAGTCTGAGCTTCTTGTGACGGTTCCTCACCCCGTCTCCCTTAAATACAGGTACGGGGAGTTAGAACAGGAGGCTCAAGAACTTGGAGTTGGTAGAGAGATTGAAGTGATGG
The DNA here is from genome assembly GCA_016490735.1 of Pachyseris speciosa. Lineage (NCBI taxonomy): Eukaryota > Metazoa > Cnidaria > Anthozoa > Scleractinia > Pachyseridae > Pachyseris > Pachyseris speciosa. The sequence goes on from JAEMWC010001324.1 coordinate 168,216, forward strand.
TTTGGCTGAAAAAGCTCTATCCATTTGCTATAGATGACGTCACAACCTTACCTTTTGTGCAGGTTGTTCCATGTGATATGGGGTGATAAGCTTCTTAATTCTTACGTGTTGTTACTGGAACCGCCACAGCTGGATATGAGGAAAACGTTAAACGCTCTTTTTAATCCTTATTATGTCGGTAACGCATGCGCAAATAAATCCAACCAACAATTCGTCAGTGCTCACTGCGGCCTTAGAAGAATACCTTGCTCTTGAAAGATGCATTATTCACAGGTCTTGAATGCGTAACACAGGATATACTGCGAGCAGTCTCTAATTTCGGCGACAGATTGTGAGGCGGGAGAAAGACACGCGCATGCGAAATTGCGAGGGGACGGGAGCACAAATTTTCGGCGCTCCCCACGTGTCGCGTCTCCTCGCAATTTGGCGCGCGCACGTGTCTTTCTCCCGCCCCACAATCCATCGCCAAAATTAGAGACTACTCGCAGTCTAAACACAGGAATGCTCACAAGAATTAACCCAACAGAAGGCCGAGCAGTGATCTTCTGATTACTAGTCCGTATGCTCTATCAGTTATAAGAAGCTCCTGGACTTTGGGCTATTAATAAAGTAGGTTCATATTGTTCATCTCTGCCTTAAAACCTCTGACTAACGTTTCTCCCGTAATGATCACCTCAGCAAACCACCGTGCACCCTCTCATCCCTAAAAAGTATACTTTTATTACACACAAAAATGTACCATTACAACAACTGCAAGGCTGAAAATGAAAGAACGTTATGTAGCAGCTTTGAAACAAGCCTTCATTAAACATAAATAACAACACTTTGCTATCATGTGTTTACCACAGGCTAGCCTCTTTCGCAGCCATTGTTTGTGTCGGTCCTATTCTTCCTCCCGCCAACATGTACTGAACCTAGCGGGACATTCCATTCCCATTGTGTCTGGGTATCCAATTACGAGGGAGAATAGAACAGATACAAACAATGGCTGCAAAGGAGGCTACGGGAACTTAGCCATAGAAATTTAAAAGCCACGATGTGATTGGTCATTTCCTGGGAATGAATGTCCGGCTCGGTCCAGCAGACGTTGGTAGGCCGGAGGGAGAATAGGACAGACACGAAGAACGGCTGCGAAGGAAGCTAGCCACAGCACACAAAAGAATGAAATTGCGGATTCAGGAAGTCTAAAGGGTGACCGCGTCCCTTATATACAGGTGACCGCTTTATACAGATCAACTTAACGGTAAATATAAGGCACCATTTTAGGGAAGTTGTACTGTGACCGTTATACTCGGGGTGACTGCTATATACATGGCCGTTATATACAGGTTTGACTGTACTTGTGAAAGAAGAAAGAAAGAAAGCTATATTTGAACAAACATACTATTCATTAGTATTTAGAACAAATGAAGAAATTTATGCTTCCAAAATTACCTTGCAAACACAGTGTAGAAAGAATTTAATTCCATAAGATTCTTTATCCATTTGTAGGAGAAAATCGCAACGAATGATTAATTCACGAACGTAATATACTTACTACTACTGTTACTGTTCTCATTTGTACTGCCATTCTAATGTGGGCGTAGCTTGTGCAAGTACCACCACCACAACCTCCATCATCATCATCATCATCATCATCATCATCATTACCACCATTATCATCACCATCACCATCACCATCATCAGCAGCATCACCATCACCATCACCATCATCAAGGCCTTCATCATCGCCTTCGCCATAACCATCTTTGATTGGATTTTGTTATCTTTGATTAAATAATAATTCCAAACAGAAATGTTCCATAAGAACATATTTTGCAAATGTGACAGCTGACGAGGGCCTGTGTTATCCAAGGACATCATTCACCTTTCTAATTTTTTCCTTGTCCAGTCTCTCCCGGCCTATGAACTGTGCTCGTTGACAATGATGGATGCTCTGAAGGTCAGTAATAACGTTTTCATCTTCGAAAACTCCTAAAAGAAGACTAAAAGTTGTCTTCATGGCTTTCCTCAGTGAACAAATTTCGTTTCCGCTAATCTGTGGTTTGCCATTTATTTTGATAAGCGTACACTTTGTTTTGAAAATACGAGCGAGGTTTAATTTGTTTTCTTTTTCTCCGGTATGTTTTCTTCAAACCGTTTAAGATGTCATTGACATATCATCGAGGAAAGGTCTCGTAATATTGTTTTCTCTTCTCTTGTTCCTCTTTTTCGCTTTTATTTAATTCTCTTTCTGATCTTGTCGTATATTTATTAATCACTTATTTTACTATTTTCATGTTTCTCGTTTCTCCTGAAGATATTAAACAGCTCACTCGGCACATTTAATGAGTGGATGAACCACAAAAAGCTTCTGAAGGGAGACAAGCCGTGAAGCAGTTAACCATAAAATTAATGTAACCGAAAAAGTTGGTTTGTATTCAAAACTGAATCTATTTGAAACTGCTTGATATTGCTTCATTTTTGCAAATATTGCGAAAAATAAAGACACAATTTTGAATAAAGAAACATAACCATATTGTCTGCGACTGAGTTCTTTTTAAAATCATTACGATGGGATTCCAAAAAAATTTGAGAATAGCGTCAAATGAGCAATTTTTGACTTGAAGGCGACCTGTTGGACCTTCAGAGTCTTGTCGGCAGCTTGTGGTTTTATTGTCCATTCCAAAAACGTGTGTGCGTCCGTGCCATATGGGCCATTTGAACTAGGAGCCATTTGTGACGTTATTGTTCATTCCAAAAACATGTTCGAATCGTGCCAAATAGGCCACAGATTTTGACCTCTAAGGCGCCATTTTGGGCCTTTCAGAGCTTTGTTGGTCGTAATTTTTTCATTAATCCAAAAAAATTTGCGAATCGTGTCAGATGGGCCATTTTGGATTTGCAGGCGGTGCTTGAAAAGACTGAGATTGTAAATACTACTTTTCTCTCTTCTCTAATTTCCAGTATCCTCGCTTATTTCTTTTTTCATTTCCTTTTCCTGCTGTGGTGTGATGTTCGGACTTGTTAGAGCCAAAAAGATTGAGTGTTAAGATGATCTTAAGTTATTCCGGTCAATATTTACCATTTTCAGAAGGTAGGCTCTCGAAAATCTACTTAGATATGTAAGTGAACAACTATATTAAGAAACAAAGAACAAAAAAAACGAACGAACAAATGAAAGAATAAACGAAACAAGGAACGAATGACTGAATAAATCGATGGCTAGCTGATTAGATAGATAGATAGATAGATAGATAGATAGATAGATAGATAGATAGATAGATAGATAGATAGATAGATAGATAGGTAGATGATATAATCGTTTCACGAAAATTTGGTTTATCAATGGAGTTGATAATGTAAATTGACCACCGTTCAGGGAATCGATTAGCTGACGTTTCGAGCGTTAGCCCTTGGTCGAAGCGAATCGAGGAATTGTGGGTTGTGTATGGTTTATATACATAAAATGGAGCTACGCTATTGGTGGTAACATGGTAACGTGAAAAACAGGAATAAATTACTTGAATGAAAAGCGCTCGTTGATACCGTGGGAATGAAGAGTGCCAATTTGAAAGATCAGTTTTTTCTCGAGATTTTTACGGCTTTCCGTGGTACCTTGATGTAGGGAAAGGCCGGAGATCGACATGTGTTGTTTCGAATGGTTAGGGAGATGAAAATGCTGAGCGACAGGTTTGGATGCGTCTTTGTCATCTTTCTCAACATCACGAAGATGTTCTCGGAATCGGTCACCTAGTCGTCTTCCTGTTTCGCCGATGTATAACTTTTTGCATAATGTGCAGGTTATGCAGTAGATAACATTTGCGGAGGTACACGTGAAACGATCAGTGATCTTAACGTTCGACTTCGTTTGATACGAATCAATGGATTGGTAGACAGAATAAATTAAAATGAACGCTATGGTATGATATTTATTTTATTTCTTTACGGTAACCCCTTTTCCGGTGACGTTTTTCAGAGCCAATGTAACTTCATGAAGATCAGGCCTTGGGGAAAATTAGACCTCACGGACATTTTTTTCTTGTGAGCCCCGAATTTAACAAGAGACGTGAAGAACATGTTGTTTGTCGGTGCCGCGGACAATGGGAATACCCCAGGGTATTTCATCGCAACTCTAGTCTTATTCACCATGACAATGTGGCAACCTCTCTGAAACACAGCATTTGTTGCAAGGTCATGATGAATGAAAGAATGAACTTTCTGCTAATCTCGTATATTAAAAACGTTTGGAAAGAATGTAAATTTCTGTAATTTAAAATTGCATGATACTTACTAATTGCATGATATTTACTACTAATTTATCAATGTTAAGCATGGATTTTTTAGAGTTATTTTTAATCTAATATGCTTGAAAAGAATTGTTATCTTTACGTAGGTCCAAAGTAGTTGAAAAACTATGGTCTATCGCCGTAATTATCACTTACTTCCGATGTTCAAATAGCTTAAATTAGTATTCTATACCTACAACTTCACGACGGTAAAAAGGGTAATTTAACCTTTTAAACCTTCTATTGGACCTCACAAACTCAAGGAAATCGTCCCAGCGTATGAACGCGGACAGTAGACAAATAAACGATCAAATCTCAAAACATATTATTATATAAAACAATTTTTCTCAAGTTTAACTACCTGGGTAAATAATGAATGGTTAATTAGACAGCTCAAGCAAATACCTATTTGGCGAGCGTGAGCTCATTCACAAACACAGAATCACTGATAACGCCGCCATACTTATTGTGCACTCCACTGGGCAAATAACAAACATGAAATAATTTTCGCCCTGATATATCGGATCATTATCAGCATCTGGGCTAAGCCCCCTTTGAAAAAATACTAAAATAAAATAACCAAAAGTACCCTATGTAACTCAGGGTAAAGTAATTGGGAAATTTACGTAGGATAGTAATTAACGTAAATTTAGTAAACTTTTTAAGACTCCTTCTTTAAGAGTCCTTAAATTAATTAAGATTGCCACTTTCAAGACTGCTTAAAATCGCCACTTTTAAGACTGCTTACAATCGCCACTTTTAAGACTCCTTACAATCGCCACTTTAAGACTCCTTACAATCGCCACTTTTAAGACTCCTTACAATCGCCACTTTTAAGACTCCTTAAAATCGCCACTTTTAAGAGTCCTTAAATTTGCCACTTTTTAGACTCTTAAAATTGCCACTTTTAAGACTCCTTAAAATCGCCACTTTTAAGACTACTTACGCCACTTTCAAGACTCCTTAAAATTGCCACTTTTAAGACTCCTTAAAATCGCCACTGTTAAGAGTCCTTAAAATGGCGACTTTTAAGACGCCTTAAACCTGCCATGTTTAAGACTCCTTACAATCGCCACTTTTAAGACTCCTTAAAATTGCCACTTTTAGGAGTCCTTAAAATTGCCACTTTTAAGACTCCTTAAAAGTGCCACGTCTTAAAATCGCCACTTTTAAGACTCCTTACAATTGCCACTTTAAGACTCCTTACAATCGCCACTTTTAAGACTCCTTACAATCGCCACTTTTAAGACTCCTTAAAATCGCCACTTTTAAGAGTCCTTAAAGTTGCCACTTTTTAGACTCTTAAAATTGCCACTTTTAAGACTCCTTAAAATTGCCACTTTTAAGACTCCTTAAAATCGCCACTTTTAAGAGTCCTTAAAATCGCGACTTTTAAGACGCCTTAAACCTGCCACGTTTAAGACTCCTTACAATCGCCACTTTTAAGACTCCTTAAAATTGCCACTTTTAGGAGTCCTTAAAATTGCCACTTTTAAGACTCCTTAAAAGTGCCACTTCTTAAAATCGCCACTTTTAAGACTCCTTAAAATCGCGACTTTTAAGACTCCTTAAAATCGCCACTTTTAAGACTCCTTAAAATCGCGACTTTTAAGATGCCTTAAACCTGCCACTTTTAAGACTCCTTACAATCGCCACTTTTAAGACTCCTTAAAATTGCCACTTTTAAGACTCCTTAAAATAGCGACTTTTAAGATGCCTTAAACCTGCCACTTTTAAGACTCCTTACAATCGCCACTTTTAAGACTCCTTAAAATTGCCACTTTTAGGAGTCCTTAAAGTTGCCACTTTTTAGACTCTTAAAATTGCCACTTTTAAGACTCCATAAAATCGCCACTTTTAAGACTCCTTAAAATCGCCACTTTTAAGACCCGTTGAAATCGCCACTTCTAAGACCCCTTAAAATCGCCACTTCTAAGACCCCTTAAAATTGCCACTTTTAAGAGTCCTTAAAATCGCCACTTTTAAGACTCCTTAAAATTGCCACTTTTAAGTCTCCTTACAATTGCCACTTTGAAGACTCCTTAAAGTTGCCACTTTTAAGACTCGTTAAAATTGCCACTTTTAAGAGTCCTTAAAGTTGCCACTTTTCAGACTCTTAAAACTGCCACTTTTAAGACTTCTTAACATCGCCACTTTGAAGACTCCTTACAATCGCCACTTTTTAAGACTCCTTACAATCGCCACTTTGAAGACTCTTTACAGTCGCCACTTTTTAAGACTCCTTACAATCGCCACTTTTAAGACTCCTTACAATCACCACTTTTATGACTCGTTAAAATCGCTACTTTTAAGAGTTCTTAAAATCGCCACTTTTAAGACTTTTAAAAATACATTTAAGAACGTCTGTTTAAGTTACCACGTAAATCAAATTTTCTTTCACAATATGCTTTTAATGTTTCCTGACAAAGATAACTTGTTTAGCATTTGAAACAGTAATATATGTTCGTACACCGCGCATAACGCACACAATAATAACTTCTCAAATTTATTTCTCTACTGATTTTAATTTTTGTGTCAGTATCAAAATAAAAACTTGTCAGGATATCCAACCAATCATTGGATTTAAACTGCACATTTATCTATTTGTTGGGCTGGTTCCAAGAGCTCCATTTTGACAGTGATGGACTCTGGTGTGGCCTTGTGAATCCCTCGTACCATCTCACCCTCTTCAAGTCTGGCGTGAGGAAAGTGGTGCACATGTGAGCTACCATCTTGGCGTGACATAAGAAAACTGCGAAAAAATAAATAGCAAGTTAGAATTTACCTTAATTTGATTGCTTGTTCAATATTCTAAGTAACCTTGATTTTCCATACATGTTTAAAGCATTTCAAAGCATATGTTTCTTTTCACTAAGACAACGTTAGAAAGATTTGCAGCAAATGAAACATTGTTGGGAAGGGTTTGTTACCCCAAGCTTGCATATGTCTGGAGTTAATTGCTTTGTTATGGTAATGCATATGTGAAACGTATGGCACCACTAGCATTTTGTTCCTAACGTGTGATTCCAGGTTGTTACTAGGAGTTGCAAGCTCTATTCTGAATTGCATCAGGGCAAGCCATACTGTGCACGCACACGCACACGCCCCGATTTTTTTACCCCTTTTATTTACCTTAAGGTGATTCCTCTCAATTGCATGGCGCATCCTTACTGCGCATAATTTATGGCGTCATTTAGCGCGCGCTCGTGCGCGCGTACACTAGATACATTGCGAATTTGCCTTGACCTTGAGCTTTTTCAGGGGAAAATTTCCCTTTGTCGTCGTGTTGTAAAGAAACGAGCGCGGTGACCCCCTTTTTTATTGGTGTAATGTACTTGTAATAGGCACACGAAAAACATATTTTAAGGAGAAAAAAAGTTTAATAGTAGAAGTTGGATTATTTATATATAACTGGGGTGAAACTCTGCGTTTGGAGCTAGGAAGGAGTTTGAGATGATGACGAAGTGGTCCAATTTCCTCTCATTATTTGCAAGATCGGGCAATTTGAAATCACAATACTAAAAGAATATAGCCCAGAAAAACAATTAGGCTCTAGTTTTCACTACTATTCATAGTTTTTGCTACATAATAACAGCTTTCTTCAGTTGTTCATGCTTCGAACATTTCTCGCACAACTCCGTAAAAACACTTAGAACAACGAGTATGCAGGGCTAAAACAAGCACGGTGACCCCACCTTTTTATTGCATTTTTCAATGTCCTATGCATGACTATCAATTGTGCCAAGTCTGAAAAAAATCTTAAGAGTACATCCTTTTCAGGGGAATTACCTTAAGGCTACATGAATACGTTCCACCCCCTGGAAGTACTCAATCCCGAAATGTAAGCGACCTCCTTTTTGGACGCAGAAGACTTTCCACTTCCTCTTCCATTTTTCAAATTCTGGGCTGCAGATGATATGATCGTCTACTGGAGGAGATGGTAGACTCCAATTAAATGCAGCCACTTCGCCAGATCTTTTAGGTATAGCCTTATACCATATCCGTGGCTGTAAAACAATGGATCAAGGGTCTTACAAAGCTTAAGGCTATTTAATTCCGTATTCCGATCTGTTTGGAAGAAACAAAAAAGGTCCGACAGAGTTCTCATAGGGCTTTCCTTAATCTGTGGTATCATTTACTTGCAGTTCACAAAATATATGGGCATTTGGGAACTATTTTTCCATTACAAATCTGGCCCGTAGTGAGGCTAAAATAACGGGTGCTGAGAAAATTAAAATATGGTCATTAGGGGGTTAAAGGTGCCTCGACGGCGACGGCATCGGGAATGTCAAAGCAATAGGTTTACAAGGCAAAATTTTGGTACATTTCTTTGGCATCCATGCAAGAATACGATGTCAAAATTCCTAATTTCCCGTTTTATGGAGGACGTTAACACACAATGACGAAATTTTTTTGGAGCCGGTCGTTAGAATTCCTCAGATTTTATACATTTGACAAATTTAGAAAGATTGAAAGAAATCGAATTAACTTAATAGATGATGTTTCCTCTGCCGCCACCTTAAGGTATCTTTAACGCCATATTACATACAAAGAGTCTTGTAAGATAGATACCAATACTGTTTACAATCCCACCATTTTTCTTTTTTATCAACGTGATAATAAAAAGGAGACCTTTATGGGGACATCGTTCGTTGAATATTTGCCAAACAACTGCTTAGAATGAATTTGTTTTAACCATGTATATTTTTGGTAAAATTGTTTTTTAAACTTCCAAAAATTCTTGGGGGCTCGGGCGCCCTCCGCCGCACTCCCTGCTACAGGCCTGCAACTACGACTACCACGTACTACCACTATCTCTGCTCACCACTTCGTTGACTCTCCAAAGGATGTCCGTCTTTTCCTGGAGAAGTAACGAATAATGGCGGCTTTGATCTTTTTCAATGTGTGCTGCCTTTCCGCCTTTTCGCACCAGGGCGCCACACCCCTTGATTGCGCAATATACCACAGCGGAAGGGCACTGTAACGTATGCGACGAAATTAAATACCTAAAAAGGAAGAAAACCGGTCATGTTTAAGTAAAATTAAAACAGGGAATTGGTGTAGTAGGATGTACACTAGTGTGATCAAACATTCTTTTGAGCAAAATTGGCCCTAACCGGTGTACTCACTCCACAAGAAAACGAGACCATTGTAGGTCGGTGTTGAAAAACCACGGCCATAAATATTTGAGCACCTCATATGTTAACACAACCTCGTTCCTTGGATCTCTCCTCTTCCCGCCACGTGGGAACGAGGTTGATGTTACGTTATTGTCGCGAACAGTTAAGAGACTAAAATAATTCTAGCACAGACTAAAATAATTTTAGCACAACTCGAACAATAAAGTGGGGGTGTGGTGCAAGTGTGTTGTTAAACTTAGACCACCCGCCGTTGATCGAGAACAACATTGGCGACAAAACTTTGGTGAAAGACGAAACATTGTTTTTTTCTTTCATTTTTTACGGAAATCCGAATGTCTGTCATGTGAGGTAGTCACATAACATAACATAACATAACATAACATAACATAACATAAAACCTTTATTTAAACACGATAAGATTTAAAGCTTACAAGCTTATGGGATCGTTTATGCTAACTACGTCACAATGAAATATGGCGAAAGGTTTGATGATAGCATCCTTTTCAGGAGAGGGGGAAGGGGGGGTACTCCCACGTATGGGCTTTATGGGCATGTGTATTGGGTTTTTTAGTTTCTCAATCCTTAAATAGGGTATCATATTTGCCCATGTTGGCATAGTGTTCCCGGTTTGATCTTTAGATAGGGTACCTAAATTGTATCAGCTAAAGCAGCAGTGCGTAAATATCCAGCTAAACGAAAATTTTCTGTTTTTCCGTGACGGTTAGCCGTCGTTTCGATCGTCCCCCATTACCCCAGGAACACCGACAGTTTCCCGGCTTTTGTTTCACTCCGGTTCTTTCCGGTAAAGGGGGGGGGGGGGGGAGGTTGTGCCTCCATATAGCTTTCAAAATGAGCGAACGTGACCTGTCAAACCGCAAGCTTTCTGATGACCTTTGAGCTGAGTCAGGTCAGGGCTCAGTTGCTTCGGTATTCTTCTTCTTAAATTTTTTACAGCAAAATTATACATTACGCATTGTGAATTTAACGTTCAACGACACTGCACCTTCCCTTTAAATTGAGTGAGTACATTCCCTTCGCGAACTCATTATTCAAATGGCTTTCTTTCTCTCGGTTGGTTAACAAAGAACGATTCTGTTGAAGAGGGCTGACTTACTAACGTTTCAGCTTAAATGGCATTTCACGCCTTTACATTTCCGAGTAATCTGTGTTTGATATGAAACTCAACATACCTTTCAATCATTTGTCCGCAATTTAAGGGACATGACATTTTGGCGAAGTCACATTTGTCCGCAACGTGGTCACACTGGTCTTTCCTTGGAAATTTGTTTCCACATTCGCACACAATTTCCACCATGGTACATGCCTTCTCGTGTACAGCTTGATCTTGGCGTTTGAAATTCACGCCACACAAATGGCATTGGACCTCCACATGTGGACACTTCTTAATGTGCTCGGCGGAGGAGTCCGAGCTGAATCGATCCTTGCAAGCGAGGCACTCTCCCTGGAAGGTTGAGAGTACCTTACAAACGAAGATGTTCCTACAGAAATTGTCCACTTGCTGGCGACACATTGCACAGGTCAGCTGGCCAGTGGTTTTCTTAAATTGTGCAACACAGAAGCCACAAAAACTGTGGCCGCATGGAGTGGCCATGTGCGCTTCCAGGATAGGCTTCGTACTACAAAATAAAAACAAAAATAGGTCGATAAGAAAGCGATCAAATACAATCTGTGTGTGCTTTTCTAGAAAAGAACCACTATAAACAATACGCAAATTCTCCACTTTCTTATAAACAGAGGCTTTCTTAGCAGCTGCAGCTTTGGTTGTACATAAATGGTGAAATGGTGAGCAAATACTCAACGTCTTACCAAACATCACATAGGAATTCCCTTGGAAGGTCGTCGCTGTACGTTACATGGTCGAACACGGAGCGCGTTGATGACGAAGGAAAGCTCATCGCGTCGATTTCTCTTACGAGCTAGATCGACGAAGGAGTCGAGGGAAGAAGACACGTGGACGAGCAATATCTTGCTGCAATGTGACATCTGATATGTCCTTAATAATTTACTAGATTGTACAATAGGACCACTGTTAATTCTGCTTTGCGGTTGCTAATTATTACAGAGCACCCAAACGCATTTCCCAGTTGAATTATGACAATAACAAAAACACAGAGTCCGATTAGTTCCTTATTTTCCAAATTTTTGATTTAAACATTGTGTCGTCTTTTTTAAATGTTTCAGTTCCTTATTTATGTTTCAGGGGAGAGGGGGGCAGATAGAATCAAGCCTAAGACGTAACATAAGCGCGCGATAAAGTCTCCCCGCGTTTTGAGAGCAAACGCTGGTCATGTCCTTTCTCCTATGCAGAGGTTGGCTGATACGTATTCGAGATACCGCTGCATAAAGTGTCTCATTTCGAAAGGTTCACTTGAGCCCCTACGGAGGCCTAGGAGAGAGGGTTTTCTCAATTATTCCCCTGTTTTCTAGCCTCCCACGCAGTCAACTGCGTGGTAGGCTAACTGTTGTAATTCTCCTCTCGCGCGTGGCATTTCACCACGGGATGCAAATATAGCCCGTCCGAGCCTGTTTCTCTCCATTCTCTTTCCCAAAGAAACATATGATTCTACATGTTGCTGAAATTGTAAAATTTACTAACTTGCGGTAAAATCGGGTCCAATTTCGACTTTTTACTTTATACCACCATGGGAAAAGTAATCTTTAATAAAATGGTAACCGGGAATGGTAACATACGGGTACAAGGTCAAAATGGAGAATTGCAGATTTTCACAATTTTAGATCAATATTATTATTATTATTATTATTATTATTATTATTATTATTATTATTATTATTATTATTTATGCTCCAATTTTTCCCCAAATAGCAGAACCAGTAATCAGAATGAAATATGTGCTGTGCTCTGTTCGCATTGGCAATACAAACAACATGATGGAGAAAAAATGGCTATGTGAAATTCAACACATAGCCGGTTTATTAAAATTTAAATACCCAATACAAATATAATCACAAAAATTACATTTGAATATGTATTTCCTGCGAAGGTGAGGACAATCAACCGCTTGAAAAAATTAATACACCATACAACAAAAGAGAGGCAGGAATGGGGAGAAGGAGGGTCGATGAAAAACTCTTTTGTGTCAACGTAACAAGGAACGCGACAGCCATTATACGACAATACAAAATTACGACATTAGTTGCAGACGCCATGTTGATTCAAGACCTCGATTCCTACTTCCCAACCTCTCTCTACGATTCAAAGTAACTATTAAATGATAATGGTTAAATTGTCGGTTAATAGAGCTTTTACGGTATGTACTAACGAAAGAAAATAATACACTCTTTTTTTATAAGAATACATTTATAAGATTATCGAGGCTGAATTTTTCAGAATATTTTAAGATAGCCTGGGGGTTCCGAAGCCATGTACAGGAGTACTCAAACTGCCTTCCACATTCCGAGACCTGTCCGGTGATTCATATGTATACCTCTGTGGACCTGAGGATCTTCAACTCTTCAAGTCCCTTCTGTTTTATGGATCTGAGACCTGGAGACTGACTAGGATGATCATCGCCAAAATCCAGGCCTTCAATCGCAGGCCCCAATACATCCTTGGATTCTGGTTACCAAGGCTGATATCAAATGAAGATCTGTAACAGTCTTCCAATCAACAAAAGAATTGAAGACAATGTCAGGAGAAGGAAATGCCAGGTGGATTGAATATAACTTGAGAAAACTTGCAAATAATACCACTCACCATCCCTGCAGAAGAAGAGAAGAGCAGACATAAGAAATTATGACGAAGAACAGTGCAGAGGGAACACTGAAGAGAACGAACAGGAGGTTACCGGGATGTCATTTCTTAAAAGTGAAACTCACAACGCAAAATCGATTCCACCGGAACGTTGCAGTGAAGACCCAACGCTCCGGTCTGAGCAAAGAGGATTAAGCAAATTGAAAAAGCCATTATGCGTTTTATACAGTATTGTTAGCCTATTTCGCTTCCTTCTTAGTTCCTTGGTGTCTCATTTGAGTTTCTCCCCTCTGGACCATTTCCACCTAGTCTTGTCAATGTTTCCTGGTTGTAGGCGTCTCAAACTATGGCTGCATACTCTACCACAGGGTATGCAGAACAAACTCTTCAATACTGAAACCAAACTCTTTTACGTCGGAATACGTATCACAATGTATTAAGAATGGAGCCCTTCCAACATTGTTGACAACAATTGAAGAAATAAACGCGATTATTCAAATTGAGAGTTTAATTTTCCGTATGCAAGATTTTGAGCAAATTTCTTTGGCCAGTGCATGCTAATCGATAATTTCTCGATTCCTATGAAGTTAGGAGGCACCATCCTATGATGGGCGTGAGACATCTAGTTGTCAACAACACTGCTTAAAACATATCTTAGGAAGGTCGTGACTTTTCTGTTAAGTTGTATCTTAGTAAGTTCATGAATCCGGCCCCTTTGTATTGAATGATTCAAAATTATTGACAGCCGCGATACGAAGGTAATTAGGCTTTGGCCGCCTTTGGACATTTACAGAGACTGACGATTTTCGGGGCAACTTAATTAAATTGTAAACAACTTATAGGAAATAAAAAACTGGAAAGCTATTTAAACCTTGTTTCATTTCTTCAACGGCCATAGAAAACATTTCAGAATGTGCGAATTTAACGCTTTGCTATTAGTTGGACTACCTGTGGTTTGAGGTTAGCGGTTTGCAAATAAGACCAAATCGAAAGTCGAAAGTTCAGAGGAAGAAATTCCCAACTTTGACAACTCATTTTTAAATGCAAACGACCCTATCAGAGACACAAAACAGCTTGGAGCAGATCTCAGTGAGAAAGAAAGACTCTGATTGTTCTTAAACAATCGGCATTAATATTTGCATTTGTTAGATGTTATAGGGGGTGACAACTTAAGAATTTTGAGCAACTTGTGGTGATAATGAAGACGACGATGATGATGATGATGATGATGATGATGATGATGATGACGATGATGGTGATGATGATGATGATGATGATGATGGTGGTGATGATGATGATGATTATGATGATGATGATGATGATGATGATGATGATGATGATGATGATGGTGATGAGAAATTAGTCTGAAAAACTATTTTCAGCGCTGATATAAAAGGGATGAACAGAAGAAAGGGCGTACATTTGTCTTGGTTGTCGAGAAAGCCTTTCCGAACTTTTGTCACTGCGGCCGCAAAAGCCGTAAGCCTGTCATAGTTCGTCCCTCGGACAGTGGCACTTGAAAGATAAAAGGTCGCCGACAAACACTACTGGCAACTGTTCGCTCAATTTTCTCTACCCTGTCTTCCGTCTCCCACATCCTCCCCCTGGGTCCGTTAGTAGTAAAAAATATTCGAACGAAACCCCCAACACACTTTAGCATAGCTAGTGTTAAGTAACCCGATGGGTTAATGGCTCATTATTCGGTGCGCGTGTTGGTTGTCTTCATTTATTTATTCATGATGACTAGGTAAAAATAATGTCAACGTCGGTCATGAACATGAAATCCCGAGATAACAACTTTTTCTTGTTTTTCAGTGGACTGATGACATTCCGTTTGAATGTCGTATTCGTTCTTTGCAACCTCGTTTCCAAGGTTTGTCATCTCTCACCTCAACTTTCGCGTTGTTTTTCTGGCTTAGAAAATTCTTTAAATCACGTTTTGGCTTTTTTAGCATAGCTTTCAGCTACCCCGAGCTTCAGTTAGCAGCCCCGGCCAATTTTGAAAATGGTGAGATATTTCTAGATATTTCTTACTGGCTAAGCTGAGTCGCGTGTGGAAATTTCAGCCTCTTAACGTGAAAGCTGGCTGCTGGGCAGTCTATCATCAGTGGTGGCTGGGGCCTTGGGAATGGAACTGATAGCCTGGCTTTGTTTTTGGACAGGATTTGGGTGACAGAAGAAATGAACTTAAAACCTAAGGCTGTGAGGCACAGTCCGTCCTCAACTGACGTATAGCCAGATGTCATCGAAAAGTGAAACATCAGAAATAATATCCAAAATAATAATAACTATAATAATAATAATGATAATGATGATGCTTTTGTTGATGATGATGATGATGATGATGATGATGATGCTAATAATACCCACAAGAGTTAGAAAAGAAAGAACAACATCAACTCTGATCAACCTTGAGGACCTACAGAAGATCAGTTTACTAGGAACCATCTGCATCCTAAGGAAAGTACTTTCCAGTCCCGTAGACTGATACTTACCAGTTGACGCGAAAGCGTGGAAAAGAGGTAGAAACTCCCCCACCCCCATCTTCCCAAGGAAACTGGAAGCTTTCCGGCACTTTGGTGTGTAAAAAACTGAGGAGCATGGAAAATTACAGCATAACGATATTTCCTGGTAATCGAATCTAGCGGGAAAATACGTAATAAAGTCAAGTGGGCAATCTTGTGGAATACAACTCGCTAAATTGACCAATTACGGGGGGCTTACTACCTAGTTACTCTGGATAAAGTTTTTGAGAAGTGTCTTGCACGCCAGCTCTCTGATTATTTTAGATCGATCTTGTCACCTTCCCTGTCTTCGTATGGACGGGGTTACAGTTGTGAGGCGGTACTTCTACGCTTTTGATTAAGGATTGGAGGAATGCTATTGACAATAAGTGTGTTGTTGGCGCAGTTTCTATGGATCTGAGTAAAGCTTTTGATATAATACCGCTCTACCTCCTCCTCACTAAGCTGGCTGCCTACGGTCTTACTTCAGTCAGCCTGCCCCTCCGATACAGTTACCTTAGAGACAGGTCCCAGCGTGTCAGGATATAAGATGTAACCTCTGAGGTTGTTGTGTTTTCTAGGCGTGTGCCCTAGGGAGCGGTTTTAGGGTGCCTCCTTTTTAGAACTTTTAGGCGTAACTATCGATAACTCGCCAAATTTTAGCAAATACATTGGCAAGATAACTAAGAAAGTTGGAAATCAGGTTAAAGAACAAGTTATCAATTTCTTGGAAGATGTGCCTCTACAACTTGTGTGTAATGACTTATTTCATTTACTGTTCTGGGATTTGGCATAATTGTAATGAGTCTGATGAGCAGAAGCTGGAAAGGCTCAATGTGAGAGCTCTAAGGTGTGTCTACAACAAATGTTTGCCCCTTCATGGTGACGATGACTACGGCTTAACTTTGTCCAGTCGTCACATACAGGACATTGCCATATTAATTACTTTTTAAAGCTGTAAACGGTATGATAGATTGATAGATATGATACATATGTTACAGGGATATATAAGTGACTTGTTCGTTGTACGTAATAATGTGAAGTGCTTGAGAGGCACCAACAGCTTTTATTGGTGCCAAATTTTGGAATTCTTTATCGGATGTATTACGTTCAACGGCAATCCTTAAGGAATTTACGAATGCTGTAAAAGAGCTACATTTGTAATTTTTTAGTTTTCTATGATTCACTGTAATAATTTTAAGATTTAGGATCATTTATTTATAGATATAGTTAGAATGTTAGTCATTAATTGCTCATGTAATTTTTTGACATTTTTATAGTTTTCTTGGCACATTAGCATGTATTGCTAGGGGCCTAATCTGCATGCCTCATAAACCCGAGTGGAAATAAAGTTGCCTACATGACTGGTAAACGACAAGACTTCACCAACCTTGGCTCTTACGGTATTTTAAGACTGAGAATCGCAAAATACTTCATTTCGTTACGCTTTCCTGCAACTGACGATCCCACGGTTTAGGAACGAGATCTGCGCCCGAGAAACGCCCTGATTGACTGCATTTTCATTGAATGGTTAATATGCTCAAAATTATCTGGAGATGTGGATGTAAGCGTTTCGACCGTTGTACAAGTACTATACCGGTAGTGTTTGATGAACAGTTTCTGTTTGTCAGTCATTAATAGAGGCGCTGTAAGCATGACAAAACTAGGCTGGATAACCCCTCCTACTGACATATGGAGCATTACCGAGGGTAGCAGACGTACAAAGGGAACTAGGATAGAGAATTATTTTCAGGATATACCCCATACATGGTGGATAGCTAAGCAAACAAAATTGCATGCTAATTGTCAGTCCGTAATACTTTCTTTTTATTCAAATACATTTCACGTGCAAAAATCATGAATAGATACAAGTTTCATGCAAGCACTGAGTAATCACAATCACATTTCAAGGCGTTTTAAGTTCGGTTTGGGACTCAGTGCCTCGTTTCTTTTTGTTTTGTTTTGTTTTGTTTTGTTGTTTTGTTGTTTTTTTTTTTTCACAGTCTTTCGTCTCAACCTCGACATATCAATTTAGCTGAGTCTAAGTTACTTATATTGATGACATCAAAACTGGTGATAACGAGTTATTACAGTAACTACATTTTGAAACACAGAATCCAACCCCCTCCATTGCCTCCACATTTCTTCATTAAGGAAGTCTTGCAGGTCTAATGCGCGTATGCCCTTCTCTCGCTTGATGTGGTACTTCAGCCGACTCCATGCTGATTCAACCTCTTGCGTGTGTATGCCTGTTACGGGATCCACGAAATTATCGCGATGGACTACTGTTCTATGAACTGTAACATTTGGGACATGACGCGCGAGGTTCCTATATGCACCCCAATCATCTGAGTGGACCTCCGATCCTGGTAGTAATACCCTTCGTAATATTTGTGTAAGCGTTGCTCTGTCTCGTCTTTGAACTACTTGGAAGTAGCCGCGACAAGGGCTGTGCTCTGTAGAGAGGACACCAAAAACCCAAACATCATCTCTCGCTCTTCTTCCTCGATTGTGCTGCAAGGGAAAATTATCACATTAAATAAATTCCGTGTGGAAAGATAGGCATTTGGATGTCTTTACAACTTTTTCAGTATAACGGTTCAGGTTATTTGGACCGTTTGACATTAATCTCTGTAAAACATTCAAGGGCGTCAACTACATCAATATCTACGTACAGGAGTTATGCAAGTGAGGTTCCTCAGCAGTTGTCGGTTGGGCCGATCCACCAAAGTAATTCATTTCAACGTCTACGCTAAAGCGAGGCAACTACATGGACTAGTTGGATACTCACTTTACTCTTGTGCTTGAACTGACTCTCGTCACATTTCACCACATAAACACGCCCCCAAATGGAACAATAGGCCTATCTTGTATGTCCCTTCCACAATAATGCCTGAGCAAGGCGTAGACATTGCCAACAGTATTCTTGGTCAGATTCAACATTTGTGCGACAGCTGTGCGCAGTTCACGAACGCTCCAGAAATATATGCACAGCAACAGTTTTCCCAAGGGAATTCTTGGAAATTCTCTAAAGAAACTTCCAGTGCGCAAAGACTTTTTCCTGTGACACATGGAACACTTCCTGAAAAGGAGAAGAAATAATATCTTCAATATCATGCGCTTTCATTGTTAACTAGTGCGATGAAGCTGAGGCTGAACGTTCTTATTTTTTCTTCAAATTTAGCCTAAAAACGTTAAAAAAAGTGTATTCATCGTGTTGGCTGTGATTTGGTTATCAAGTTGCTTGTCACATGCTTGTGCGGCTTGCTCTGATGTCTCGAAAACTAAACTGTCGCGCCAGCCAACTCTTGGTAAATTTTGCTTTGCAAAAATCATTGCACACAGAACTAAAACGCGGCAAAAACAAGGAGTAAAATAAAGACTTCCTTAACTGACTCTCAGCTTGGATATGTTCCTAGCATGTTCAAAAAATTGGGTTAATTTCGGTCTCAACTTTCTCGTAAAACAAGTTCCTTTATAAGAAAAAAAGAGTGTATTCACTTTGCCTGGTAAACCATCCTCACTGATCACCGCTAATATCATACCATCCCATCAACATACTGAAATATTTCTCTAAGAGTTCGATCCACAACTAAGACTTTAATGTGTGAAAAACCATGTATACTTCATTGCAATGTAGATCAGTGGAGATAGTGAGTATACAAACCAGAGAAATCCATCTACGTGGTCTCTATTTCTCTCAGTCAGGTCCATTGCGTGATTGCATGGTACACATCTAAGAGGATTTGCAAGACAATTATGTCCTTGCAGCCACTGAATCAATTCCAAAACAGGACCGTTCGAAAGGATAGTGATATCCGCGAGGTTCATTGCTCAGGATTGCTCACCAAACTGTTTGTTTATCATCAGTCATTACGGTTGATTGATTATACTGCATAGTGCAGTTTCCGGTGATGTTCGGCTTTTCCTGACGATTTTCCAGTGCTGCGATGCCAGACAAAAGGTGTGATCCACGTCAAACATTCTTCTCAGTGTCCCAGATCCTGCCGCATACAGTGGCAGTTGAGTCTATTCGCTCACGGTGTAATAAACGTCCTCGTCGTTCGTTTTTTTCGTATCAGTTATCTATACAGCTGTATATCATGTCTAATACAAGCGGCAATTCAAAAAAAAAAAACAAGATCTCGTAACATCAAGAGGAACTTCGTTTTGTTACGAAACGACGATGAACTTCGCGTTCCTCGAACATCGACGCTGAAAAATCTCTGTGATAGTGGTAGAGTGAGAGACATAGAATTCAGCAACAATGCCACAAGCCACCATATTGGCGAAATTTTATCTAATTCGTTCCCGAACTTCCTATCTAGGGAGGAGTTTGCGAGGTAAGTAAGATCAAAATCGTGCTCGTTTAACTGTTACTAATTAATGCATGAGTTTTATTACCTGATTTCGACAATTAATTGCACCGTTCAGGTCTTTATCTCAGCGTTCAGCTTTTCAGAGCAAGTGTCTATCGCGACTCTTTCTTAAACCAAATTTTATACCTGTGGAACTCCATAATCAAACCATCAAAGCAGAGTGTACACTTTCAAGAACATGCGTGAGTCTTTCTATTTTTCCAGACTCATTCATGTCTTCGACTCTGTATTTTGAAATGCTGCCAACGTTCGCTCTTTAATTGAATTGGATTTCTCGGCCATAAAACGAAAACATGCTCTCAGGGCCGTAAATATCGACGCATTTATAGTATGACTAGCTGTAGCTATTAAAAAATTTCTTGGTTTGTATCTGTTTAATATTTTCTTATGTCCAAAGTTATTGATACAGAGCTTGGGCGGGACGGTTCGGTGAATAGTACCAGGCACGGCTCCTAGTACGTGTCCTTTGTACTTTCACATTTTCCGACGGAGATCATTTCGAAAAATGGTCTTCAGTTTTGCTAAAAGTTATACTTGTTCATTTCAGAGTAAAGTTTTACAAAACTGTGGGAAATACTAATGTACTGTCGGCGGTGGGAAACATCGATTCCATATGTGGGGACGCACTCAAACTGTTATTCAAGTACCGAGGAAAAATCTACTTGAAAGCATCACAGGGTGAGACTTTTCTTTGAATATTGCCATGATTTGAAAGAAAAATACGATTTAAATATACTAACATTCTTAGGATTACAATTTTCTTGACTTGCAACGATTTTAACAATACTAATAGACTCAGCCTATGAGAAGTAGCTTAATTATTTGAGACAATGAAACTGTCCGCACGTACATGTGCTGTACGTTTGCTCGTGCCGTAATATGCCAGCAGCTTTCAGTAACATCAGGAGAACGATGTGGCACACATTTTTTTTCTTTAGATGACGCCTCCTCTAGGACAGATCCGGGAAATGCGACAAACGGCGGGCCGGCACAAGGTATTTCCCATATCGGTGTCACTAGAACCATTTCTGATCTCTCGCGTTCACCCGCGCAACACAAGATGAGATCTTTTTACACAAATGTTTTATTTTTTATCCATTCACCTCTACCAATAGAAAATGAGAAGCTATCATAGGCAAGCAGGCAAACAATTCTCTCAATTTTGCCTCCGATTGGTACTGCAAATTTCAACGAACACTTGCTTTGACTCGTCAGACAGTCCTGCCATCTGGGAAAAGTCCCAAGTCCGATTGTTTCTCGCCCCCGTACATCGAAAGGTCGCCATTTTCCAATGTTGTTAGGGTTTGTGTGTCAGCTCTGAAAGGATAACGGAAAGGAGAACACTGGGGAACTTCACAATATGTTTTATTGTTTTATTGTTTTATGAGTCATCTTGATGTGCGGTGGATGAGGCAGATCATCGTCGGAAAGATCAATTTGAGCGTAATGGCGAGGATGAAAGTGTTTCATCAGGATTTCATACACCTTGTGAAAATCAGTCACGGTTTCACCTTTTCAGCTACTTTTTTATTTAAGGCTTAGTTTATCCCAGAAAAATTATTTGTTTGAAATTATAAAGTTCGATGTTCTTTTCAACTACTTTTTAAGCTTAGTTTATCCCAGAAAAATTATTTGTTTGAAATTATATTAAAGTTTGATGTTTGCTTTAAATTCCCTATTGATTTAATGAGGCATTTTAGTAATTGAAGTATAATCATTTTCAATGGGTTTGTGCTAGATCTTACTCTTTGATATTTGTTGTCTGTCTATAAGCTTATTTGTATGTATACACTGTACCTACTTTCCCATTTTTATATTGAATGTGAATGCTTTCTGCACACTCTTTACAGATGTTTCCAGCAGCATACAACCAGTGGAAGGTCTGCATCATCTCCTGTAAGAGGTATAAGCTTTGACTCCCTGTAGTGTCAAACACTCCATCCCCGTAACATGTCCATTTTATTGTAAATACATGTATGCATTATCTGCATTCATTTGTACCATTATTTTGAAATGGCATTTCTCAGTCGACTTGTAGATCAAACTATTTAATTTCATTTCCATGAGAAAAAGATGCAGTGCAATTCACTTTTGAGGGGTGCTGAGATGACGATATTCTTTCTGCACACTCTTTACAGATGTTTCCCAGCAGCATACAACCAGTGGAAGGTCTGCATCATCTCCTGTAAGAGGTATAAGCTTTGACTCCCTGTAGTGTCAAACACTTTAGGAACTAACTACGTAGTGGTGCTGAATTTCAGAACATGTTTACCTCAATAGCCATTCCATCCCCGTTAACATGTCCATTTTATTGGTAAATACATGTATGCATTATCTGCATTCATTTGTACCATTATTTTGAAATGGCATTCTCAGTCGACTTGTAGATCAAACTGTTTAATTTCATTTCCATGAGAAAAAAGTATGCAGTGCAATTCACTTTTGAGGGGGTGCATGAGATGAAGATATTCATTATTAGTATAATACAAAACAGTGGATAGCGTATTTTACGTCCTCTGATTGGTTACTTAAACTCCAGATAGCAAGGCTATTCACCTCCAAGCAACTCAACTGAAAGTCGTAAATGTTGACAAGTGTAAATCACTTCAAATTGTGACTGTCAGTTGCCAGTGGGCAAATATCCACCACTACCCACAAAAGAAAGATTATTCTAACTGTGCAGCTGGACTAAACAGGTATAAGTAACCCCAAACAGAAAACTTTGTAGATAAATGTAGTAGTAGCAAAAATTGTTCATATCATCATATCAGCGATGTATTGTATGTTTCAGGGGTTGAGACACTGTCTGACAGTGATGAAAGCGAAGGCAGTCAGGTTAGGGTGGAGAGTGAAAAGGAGGGCAGTGGTGAAAGCGAAATGGAGATCAGTGGAGAAAGTGATGAGGAAAGCAGCTCAGAAAGCAGTGGGGACAGTGATGTCATTGATGTGCAGTTAGACAGTGCAGAGGCTGGACCTAACAGACATTCAGGTAAAATATCAACTCGTAAAGTGGCACATTACCATGCTGTGATTATTATAAGCTGTGTTTTTGTTATTGACTTCAGCAGGAAAAGTCCACACAATGAATTTTTGATAAGTTTTGATAAGTTCATTCTAGAGGCGAGTTTGATGGAAGTAATAGAGGACTCATACTTGGCATTTTATTTGCAGTTTACATTAATCACTATAATATCTACAATGTACCTTTGGTTAACAGTAATGTATCAGTGATTACCAGCCATCCAGGGAAAAATTGTAATAAAACAGAAGATACATGTAGTTGACCTCAGTACATTACAGTGTAAGGCCAGTTATTATCAACTAAAAAATAAATCAACATTGATATATGGTATACATATGTAAACTGTATGTGTTTTGAAACTTTGAGTCTATTCCTTCTCAGATATTACTGGTAGCAGTGATGATGAAGGTGTCCTACTAAGGCCAGTGTTTCAGTCAACACCAGTGCCAAAACCAACTCAGCAAAAGTCCAAGCATGGTAATAATCTCCATTTGTAAACTGGACTGTTGTAATTTCCTTGTGTGTTGCAGATGTTGTGGTCCAAATTTTTTCTTTGGTAAGTTTCCTTTTGGTAAGTGTGTCAGTTTGGAGGAGTGTGTGGTTGAAGGTGATCTGAAAATTGAA
>JAEMWC010001325.1:0-40000 GCA_016490735.1 Pachyseris speciosa
TCTGTGTGTTAATTAGCCGGAGTACCGTAAACACCGGCGTATAAGCCGCACTCGCAGATAAGCCGCACCCCGAGTTTGGCAACTTAAATTTTGGAAAAAATATTTTGGAAAGAAATTGAAATAAGTTAAAAGTGGAGTCTTGAGAAAGGTGTCTTGAATGTTCATGCCTTTTTTCTTAAAGTTTCTTCCCGAGTTTCTTGCACCGGTCAGCCACATATTAACTCACTAACATTTTAAACAGAGAATATTAAAACTTTTACCTATAATTCAAGCTCCCAATAGTATGAAAATCCGACTTAGACATAAATTTGATCTTTCTTCGGCATTTTTGATCCAGTATTTTTCATTCCTGTCCATTTCTCAAGAGAATTGACATACAACAACACCAGATCGACGTTTCGTTTTGGTTCGTAGCTTAGTAACCAGGCATTTGATCAGGAGATGGAATACTAGAAACGAGTAGACACAACGTTTTCTCAATGCAAAAAGACATTTATTTTCACTCACAAGCCCTTTGTATTTTATTGCTAAAACAGAGGCTATTATGTCTACAAAGATGTATGGGAGCCATCTGTTGGGGAAAAACTTATTGCCCGAAGAGAGTTTGATAATCAATTCGACAAATTTGCCGTTAAACTATTGAACGACGAAGAAACGGTCGGCCATTTACCATGCGAATATTCAAGAATCGCGTGGTATTTTCTCGCTCGTGGTGGATCGATTTCTGTCGAAGTGAGCGGCCATCGTCGACGCTGTAAACAACTTTGTGGTGGAATGGAGATTCCCTGCCGAGTGACAATCACCTGCTCAAGAAAGGCAATGTTAAACCGGTTAAAAACTCTTTTAACGAAGAAGGTTTAATTATCATGTAAGCTTACACAAAAACGGCTCTTTTAGGAGCCACCAAACTCGCAAAAGCAATGATCAATGCATACTGTGGTATATAGTTTTATGAAGTTCTTTTTATTTAGCTACACAGGTCTATACAGATTTCAAAATTGGCTAAAAAGAGTTAATTTATGCAAATTTACGGCATGGTGTCCAGATGTTCTCGCAGATAAGCTGCATCCCCGATCTGATTCGAAAATTTTCAGCAAAAAGGTGTGGCTTATACGCCGGTGTTTACGGTACTTACAGTGTAACCTGACAACCTATATATTTTTTTTTTGCTGTATTTCAATTTTTTGCAGCTTGGAAGTACTCTGAAGACTTCCCAGCAAGTTCGTCAACTCGGCACAAAGCTCACACTCGCTCAGCCACAGAGCCCATGTCTCTTTCACGGTCTTATCGATCAGCAAGTCCAACCCGCAATCTAAGCTATGCTCTTGATGACCTTGACATCTCACAAAACTCCTACAAAAACTTTAGTGACCCAGTGCTACGTTTCAAGAGTCGCTATTCACCCAATCTGAGAGCTGCGCTGGGAGCATCTGACCGTATTCAGCAGCGCGTTGAAAGAGTGATTGAAACGAAAAGCCCAAGAAAGTTTGTGAGTATTATCATCAATCATCATGCATATAGGGCTCTGTCCATTATTTACAAGAACTGGATCAGGGAGACAGCATCATCAAGTAGTTAACTTAAGGGTTAAGGTTCCAGGTTCATTAATCCCGTTCTGGAGTGAGTGACCACTAGCTGGCATGGAGTTGTTTCATGGTAGCTATTATGAGTTCAACTCCTCAGTCACATTTTGTAAAATAAGCGACTAGTTCACCTCCTGCCAGTTGGGATTCTTAATCTGTTCCATTTTATTTAGAGTTCAGTATTTATTTTATTTTCCATGTTTCTAAAAAGCACAAGTTTAATTGGGATAAGATAATTAAGCGATTTATAAAATTATTTATTTTTCAATCTAGCACAATCAGTAGTTTTTTTTTATGGAATGCTCCACTCCTGTGAATACTAATTCTTCCTAAAATATAAGTTACCCATTGTGAAATGGTATTGTAGCTTTTTTAAGGAGAAATAAAAAATGCTTTAAAGCCATATTGATGAGGCCAAAATATAACAATTAAGTTTTGAATCTGGTTACCTTGAGAGTTTACACATCTGGTGCTTTTGTCTTTTGCAGTCTGAAGACTCTGATAATGAAAGTGTAGACTCCTTGGATATCCTTAGGTGAGTTCAGCTCATTATGTTTCTCTTGATATTGTTTTTGTTTATGCTGGAATCCTACTAAATGCAACTATGACACAATTTTTCTGAAGTAAGATGCGATCCATTTCCTCCTCATCATCCACGGCC
This sequence comes from Pachyseris speciosa, assembly GCA_016490735.1. Taxonomy (NCBI): domain Eukaryota; kingdom Metazoa; phylum Cnidaria; class Anthozoa; order Scleractinia; family Pachyseridae; genus Pachyseris; species Pachyseris speciosa. Next base: position 2,245 of record JAEMWC010001325.1, read on the forward strand.
ATAGTATAGACTACCACAAATAGTTTCAATGCATGCATGTTTAATATGTACTGGTATTAAGTGTTTCAAAGGAAAAATGCATTTTTTTTTGTTCTGTTTGCAAACACATTTGGGTTCAGACCCAAATTATGCATTCTTCAGTGTCCCTTTAAGCGTAAAATTTGCTTTTCAAAAGCATCCCCTTGGTTTAGCTCTAATCGACTTTCGCTCCTCTGGGCCTTATGTACACATTGCACACAGCATAAAGGAAAGGTCAGTGAAGAAGAACTCAGAAGAATTCTAATCTTTGGTCAACAGAGAATCTCTCCGTGAAGAGAGAAGAGCACTGAGCGATGCCATCCGGGAAGCAGATAGGGCGTAAGTGCTGACTTAATTTTAAAAGTTTCTCTTTGCTCACATTGATGTGGCCTTCAATTTAAGAAATGCTTCAGCCAGCAATTTCCGCAGAAAAGTGGTCTAGGTAGTTTTCAGCAAGTTTAAAAGAAATTTGTGAAATATCGTGGAAGCATTCCACAAGGTTACTATACTTCTGCAGCCAGGGCCAGTTTTGATGTCTCTAGGATGAAGAGGAACTAGTTCTTATGTTTCTTCTTTTTTTTTCTAGGGGGGGTGACGTTTGGTGCCTTACGTGCTACTTATAATAAAAAAAAATTAGTTGGGAGTTAGGAGTAATGTTACCCATGGTAGTGGAAGTGTTTCTCGCTTTTATTTATTTATTTTTTTTTACTGTATACTATTTATCCATTTTATCTTTCTTGCATTTAATTGCTATTATAATTGAAGGGCTGAGGGCATAAACTGCCTATGTGTAGTTTTAGGTGTTTTTTTTTTGCATACGTTATTTCTCGAAAACGAAAAAGAAATTGGTGAAAAAAAATACGGGACAATGTTTTTGAATCAAAATGCAGTTCACATGCAAAAATTTGGACAAATCCAAGCGAACTAAAAAAACGGCCAAAAATTACACATAGGCAGTTTATGCTCTCAGCCCTTCATATGTCTGCCTTATTAACATGCATGAAGCAATGCCCAAGGGTATTCTTTATTTCTTTATTTGAAAACTTAGCGCCAAATGCTCGTAACTGAAGGGTAAAACTGAAACTGGACATGAAATGATTGACAGGTAGAAAGGATTGTTCCATAGTGTGACGTAGACTAGAAGTTTTGGCTGTTAAAACATTGGTACTTACGCAACGTGTTTGCCGAAGCTCCCGACGCGATGCGCGCTAGCTTGTTTGGTTTAATCGAATTATGTCAATTTGCCTGTTCGCTCGGTGATCGAAGGACATCATGAAGTCTTGAGATCCATAAGTCTAACACGGCTGAAAGAAGCCAGTCGTGTTTTCTCTGCTTGCCAAACCATGAAGAGAGAGATGAATTTGACTCTCTGGTTTGGGAGTAGAGATTAAGAGCCGGGCAGAAAAAAAACTCTGAAAACATCTCTCATCTCAAAAGCGGCTCGGTTTTGCTAGTCTTGGTCCATTTCTGAAAGGTTACCGTGCTTGAATTTGCGAAAAGGAGAGGTGTTTTTGGAGTTTTAGGGCAAAAAAGTCAGTGATGTTTGCAGAGTGTCCTTCGCACGCGGAGGGCATAACATTCCCACAATTCATTCGGCCGAAGTGGGCGCTGTCTCGCAGGCCATCGAAGCCGTGAAACAGTTCGTCAAAATTCGGAAACATTACGGAGAATTCATCCGAGAGAGGGAAGTCAGCATGACGAGAAGTCCGTCCGTTTTCGATGACTATCTTGAAAACAATCCAGGGAAAAGTTGCATTGGCGCGCGTGGAAAATATTACTCGTGGTCGGTCGTCGAGTTGTTATGTAAACACAGGGAGACATGCTGCCGAATTTCAACATATAAATAAGTTTTGCGTCGATCAACTCGGTTATTTTGATTTTATGGAGGCTTGAAAACATCAGAAAAACGTATTTTCAAGCGAGATAAACACCAGCAAAAACGTATTTGCACACGAGACATTTTAACAAGTCGTTGTGTTACGCATCAGACAATACGGATTAAATTTCACATCCTATGCAAATATTTACGTCTTGAAGCCAACAAAACTAGTTAAGTATTTTGTTCCAGTTTTTCCACTGTCGTCATTTACGTTGATTTGTGATACGAATTTCATTCCACTGGTTCCATTTGACGACGAAAATGAACCCTTCAAAATCGTTTCAATAATGACCAAAGCACGCGAAGCGCCAGTCAAATCTCTGTTTCGAAGCGGAAACCGACGGGAAACAGCTTACTCTTTTAACTCTTAATTTTGCCCTTGAACATCGTTAACTCAAATTTTCGGTGTTGCTCACGAACAGAAGTTGTTGGTAGTGGCCAAAGGCTATCTTCAAATAAAAACAGCCTTTTTTAATATTTTATTCTATCTCTCAGCCGACAGCAAGCTTTTTAAGCACTGAGTTAGAATCAAATCCGATCCTGCTCTATGCCGTTTTCAACCAAAACACCCTCTTCAACACTTTACTTACATCGGCCAAAGCCTTCCCAAAAGAATTAAAAATCAACCAAGAAACCTGTACGCTCTTTTCATTTCGGAGGAACGAAGAAACCAAGAAACCTGTGCGAGACTCAAAATACGCCGCTTACTTTAACGTTAACGTTCGCAATGCCCTAAGCCGAACCCTATCCCTAGCTCTAACCCTAACCCTAACCCTAACCCTAGCTCTAACCCTAACCCTAGCTCTAACCCTAACCCTAGCTCTAGCCCTAACCCTAACTCTAACCCTAGCCCTAATTTTAACCCTAACTCTAAACTTAACCCTAACCCTAAATCTTTTGAGTGCTGTTTTCAAGTCGGACAAAATCTACGCGCGCTGGCTTAAGGTTAACCAAGGTTGCTGTGTGCTGTTTTTAAGTCAACCCAGAATGTTGCGCACTGTTTTCCAGCTAAGGAAGCTTCTTGAGCACTATCAGTAAGCAAAACACTGGTAATAAGTGCTGCATTTAAAAAAGTCGACCATTTTCAAGTCGGATGGGCATCTTGTGGGCTGTTTATGAGTCAAAAAGGCACATTGCGCACAAAGAATACCCTTGGGCATTGCTTCATGCATGTTAATAAGGCAGACATATGAAGGGCTGAGGGCATAAACTGCCTATGTGTAGTTTTAGGTGTTTTTTTTGCATACGTTATTTCTCGAAAACGAAAAAGAAATTGGTGAAAAAAAATACGGGACAATGTTTTTGAATCAAAATGCAGTTCACATGCAAAAATTTGGACAAATCCAAGCGAACTAAAAAAACGGCCAAAAATTACACATAGGCAGTTTATGCTCTCAGCCCTTCATATGTCTGCCTTATTAACATGCATGAAGCAATGCCCAAGGGTATTCTTTATTTCTTTATTTGAAAACTTAGCGCCAAATGCTCGTAACTGAAGGGTAAAACTGAAACTGGACATGAAATGATTGACAGGTAGAAAGGATTGTTCCATAGTGTGACGTAGACTAGAAGTTTTGGCTGTTAAAACATTGGTACTTACGCAACGTGTTTGCCGAAGCTCCCGACGCGATGCGCGCTAGCTTGTTTGGTTTAATCGAATTATGTCAATTTGCCTGTTCGCTCGGTGATCGAAGGACATCATGAAGTCTTGAGATCCATAAGTCTAACACGGCTGAAAGAAGCCAGTCGTGTTTTCTCTGCTTGCCAAACCATGAAGAGAGAGATGAATTTGACTCTCTGGTTTGGGAGTAGAGATTAAGAGCCGGGCAGAAAAAAAACTCTGAAAACATCTCTCATCTCAAAAGCGGCTCGGTTTTGCTAGTCTTGGTCCATTTCTGAAAGGTTACCGTGCTTGAATTTGCGAAAAGGAGAGGTGTTTTTGGAGTTTTAGGGCAAAAAAGTCAGTGATGTTTGCAGAGTGTCCTTCGCACGCGGAGGGCATAACATTCCCACAATTCATTCGGCCGAAGTGGGCGCTGTCTCGCAGGCCATCGAAGCCGTGAAACAGTTCGTCAAAATTCGGAAACATTACGGAGAATTCATCCGAGAGAGGGAAGTCAGCATGACGAGAAGTCCGTCCGTTTTCGATGACTATCTTGAAAACAATCCAGGGAAAAGTTGCATTGGCGCGCGTGGAAAATATTACTCGTGGTCGGTCGTCGAGTTGTTATGTAAACACAGGGAGACATGCTGCCGAATTTCAACATATAAATAAGTTTTGCGTCGATCAACTCGGTTATTTTGATTTTATGGAGGCTTGAAAACATCAGAAAAACGTATTTTCAAGCGAGATAAACACCAGCAAAAACGTATTTGCACACGAGACATTTTAACAAGTCGTTGTGTTACGCATCAGACAATACGGATTAAATTTCACATCCTATGCAAATATTTACGTCTTGAAGCCAACAAAACTAGTTAAGTATTTTGTTCCAGTTTTTCCACTGTCGTCATTTACGTTGATTTGTGATACGAATTTCATTCCACTGGTTCCATTTGACGACGAAAATGAACCCTTCAAAATCGTTTCAATAATGACCAAAGCACGCGAAGCGCCAGTCAAATCTCTGTTTCGAAGCGGAAACCGACGGGAAACAGCTTACTCTTTTAACTCTTAATTTTGCCCTTGAACATCGTTAACTCAAATTTTCGGTGTTGCTCACGAACAGAAGTTGTTGGTAGTGGCCAAAGGCTATCTTCAAATAAAAACAGCCTTTTTTAATATTTTATTCTATCTCTCAGCCGACAGCAAGCTTTTTAAGCACTGAGTTAGAATCAAATCCGATCCTGCTCTATGCCGTTTTCAACCAAAACACCCTCTTCAACACTTTACTTACATCGGCCAAAGCCTTCCCAAAAGAATTAAAAATCAACCAAGAAACCTGTACGCTCTTTTCATTTCGGAGGAACGAAGAAACCAAGAAACCTGTGCGAGACTCAAAATACGCCGCTTACTTTAACGTTAACGTTCGCAATGCCCTAAGCCGAACCCTATCCCTAGCTCTAACCCTAACCCTAACCCTAACCCTAGCTCTAACCCTAACCCTAGCTCTAACCCTAACCCTAGCTCTAGCCCTAACCCTAACTCTAACCCTAGCCCTAATTTTAACCCTAACTCTAAACTTAACCCTAACCCTAAATCTTTTGAGTGCTGTTTTCAAGTCGGACAAAATCTACGCGCGCTGGCTTAAGGTTAACCAAGGTTGCTGTGTGCTGTTTTTAAGTCAACCCAGAATGTTGCGCACTGTTTTCCAGCTAAGGAAGCTTCTTGAGCACTATCAGTAAGCAAAACACTGGTAATAAGTGCTGCATTTAAAAAAGTCGACCATTTTCAAGTCGGATGGGCATCTTGTGGGCTGTTTATGAGTCAAAAAGGCACATTGCGCACAAAGAATACCCTTGGGCATTGCTTCATGCATGTTAATAAGGCAGACATATGAAGGGCTGAGGGCATAAACTGCCTATGTGTAGTTTTAGGTGTTTTTTTTGCATACGTTATTTCTCGAAAACGAAAAAGAAATTGGTGAAAAAAAATACGGGACAATGTTTTTGAATCAAAATGCAGTTCACATGCAAAAATTTGGACAAATCCAAGCGAACTAAAAAAACGGCCAAAAATTACACATAGGCAGTTTATGCTCTCAGCCCTTCATATGTCTGCCTTATTAACATGCATGAAGCAATGCCCAAGGGTATTCTTTATTTCTTTATTTGAAAACTTAGCGCCAAATGCTCGTAACTGAAGGGTAAAACTGAAACTGGACATGAAATGATTGACAGGTAGAAAGGATTGTTCCATAGTGTGACGTAGACTAGAAGTTTTGGCTGTTAAAACATTGGTACTTACGCAACGTGTTTGCCGAAGCTCCCGACGCGATGCGCGCTAGCTTGTTTGGTTTAATCGAATTATGTCAATTTGCCTGTTCGCTCGGTGATCGAAGGACATCATGAAGTCTTGAGATCCATAAGTCTAACACGGCTGAAAGAAGCCAGTCGTGTTTTCTCTGCTTGCCAAACCATGAAGAGAGAGATGAATTTGACTCTCTGGTTTGGGAGTAGAGATTAAGAGCCGGGCAGAAAAAAAACTCTGAAAACATCTCTCATCTCAAAAGCGGCTCGGTTTTGCTAGTCTTGGTCCATTTCTGAAAGGTTACCGTGCTTGAATTTGCGAAAAGGAGAGGTGTTTTTGGAGTTTTAGGGCAAAAAAGTCAGTGATGTTTGCAGAGTGTCCTTCGCACGCGGAGGGCATAACATTCCCACAATTCATTCGGCCGAAGTGGGCGCTGTCTCGCAGGCCATCGAAGCCGTGAAACAGTTCGTCAAAATTCGGAAACATTACGGAGAATTCATCCGAGAGAGGGAAGTCAGCATGACGAGAAGTCCGTCCGTTTTCGATGACTATCTTGAAAACAATCCAGGGAAAAGTTGCATTGGCGCGCGTGGAAAATATTACTCGTGGTCGGTCGTCGAGTTGTTATGTAAACACAGGGAGACATGCTGCCGAATTTCAACATATAAATAAGTTTTGCGTCGATCAACTCGGTTATTTTGATTTTATGGAGGCTTGAAAACATCAGAAAAACGTATTTTCAAGCGAGATAAACACCAGCAAAAACGTATTTGCACACGAGACATTTTAACAAGTCGTTGTGTTACGCATCAGACAATACGGATTAAATTTCACATCCTATGCAAATATTTACGTCTTGAAGCCAACAAAACTAGTTAAGTATTTTGTTCCAGTTTTTCCACTGTCGTCATTTACGTTGATTTGTGATACGAATTTCATTCCACTGGTTCCATTTGACGACGAAAATGAACCCTTCAAAATCGTTTCAATAATGACCAAAGCACGCGAAGCGCCAGTCAAATCTCTGTTTCGAAGCGGAAACCGACGGGAAACAGCTTACTCTTTTAACTCTTAATTTTGCCCTTGAACATCGTTAACTCAAATTTTCGGTGTTGCTCACGAACAGAAGTTGTTGGTAGTGGCCAAAGGCTATCTTCAAATAAAAACAGCCTTTTTTAATATTTTATTCTATCTCTCAGCCGACAGCAAGCTTTTTAAGCACTGAGTTAGAATCAAATCCGATCCTGCTCTATGCCGTTTTCAACCAAAACACCCTCTTCAACACTTTACTTACATCGGCCAAAGCCTTCCCAAAAGAATTAAAAATCAACCAAGAAACCTGTACGCTCTTTTCATTTCGGAGGAACGAAGAAACCAAGAAACCTGTGCGAGACTCAAAATACGCCGCTTACTTTAACGTTAACGTTCGCAATGCCCTAAGCCGAACCCTATCCCTAGCTCTAACCCTAACCCTAACCCTAACCCTAGCTCTAACCCTAACCCTAGCTCTAACCCTAACCCTAGCTCTAGCCCTAACCCTAACTCTAACCCTAGCCCTAATTTTAACCCTAACTCTAAACTTAACCCTAACCCTAAATCTTTTGAGTGCTGTTTTCAAGTCGGACAAAATCTACGCGCGCTGGCTAAGGTTAACCAAGGTTGCTGTGTGCTGTTTTTAAGTCAACCCAGAATGTTGCGCACTGTTTTCCAGCTAAGGAAGCTTCTTGAGCACTATCAGTAAGCAAAACACTGGTAATAAGTGCTGCATTTAAAAAAGTCGACCATTTTCAAGTCGGATGGGCATCTTGTGGGCTGTTTATGAGTCAAAAAGGCACATTGCGCACAAAGAATACCCTTGGGCATTGCTTCATGCATGTTAATAAGGCAGACATATGAAGGGCTGAGGGCATAAACTGCCTATGTGTAGTTTTAGGTGTTTTTTTTGCATACGTTATTTCTCGAAAACGAAAAAGAAATTGGTGAAAAAAAATACGGGACAATGTTTTTGAATCAAAATGCAGTTCACATGCAAAAATTTGGACAAATCCAAGCGAACTAAAAAAACGGCCAAAAATTACACATAGGCAGTTTATGCTCTCAGCCCTTCATATGTCTGCCTTATTAACATGCATGAAGCAATGCCCAAGGGTATTCTTTATTTCTTTATTTGAAAACTTAGCGCCAAATGCTCGTAACTGAAGGGTAAAACTGAAACTGGACATGAAATGATTGACAGGTAGAAAGGATTGTTCCATAGTGTGACGTAGACTAGAAGTTTTGGCTGTTAAAACATTGGTACTTACGCAACGTGTTTGCCGAAGCTCCCGACGCGATGCGCGCTAGCTTGTTTGGTTTAATCGAATTATGTCAATTTGCCTGTTCGCTCGGTGATCGAAGGACATCATGAAGTCTTGAGATCCATAAGTCTAACACGGCTGAAAGAAGCCAGTCGTGTTTTCTCTGCTTGCCAAACCATGAAGAGAGAGATGAATTTGACTCTCTGGTTTGGGAGTAGAGATTAAGAGCCGGGCAGAAAAAAAACTCTGAAAACATCTCTCATCTCAAAAGCGGCTCGGTTTTGCTAGTCTTGGTCCATTTCTGAAAGGTTACCGTGCTTGAATTTGCGAAAAGGAGAGGTGTTTTTGGAGTTTTAGGGCAAAAAAGTCAGTGATGTTTGCAGAGTGTCCTTCGCACGCGGAGGGCATAACATTCCCACAATTCATTCGGCCGAAGTGGGCGCTGTCTCGCAGGCCATCGAAGCCGTGAAACAGTTCGTCAAAATTCGGAAACATTACGGAGAATTCATCCGAGAGAGGGAAGTCAGCATGACGAGAAGTCCGTCCGTTTTCGATGACTATCTTGAAAACAATCCAGGGAAAAGTTGCATTGGCGCGCGTGGAAAATATTACTCGTGGTCGGTCGTCGAGTTGTTATGTAAACACAGGGAGACATGCTGCCGAATTTCAACATATAAATAAGTTTTGCGTCGATCAACTCGGTTATTTTGATTTTATGGAGGCTTGAAAACATCAGAAAAACGTATTTTCAAGCGAGATAAACACCAGCAAAAACGTATTTGCACACGAGACATTTTAACAAGTCGTTGTGTTACGCATCAGACAATACGGATTAAATTTCACATCCTATGCAAATATTTACGTCTTGAAGCCAACAAAACTAGTTAAGTATTTTGTTCCAGTTTTTCCACTGTCGTCATTTACGTTGATTTGTGATACGAATTTCATTCCACTGGTTCCATTTGACGACGAAAATGAACCCTTCAAAATCGTTTCAATAATGACCAAAGCACGCGAAGCGCCAGTCAAATCTCTGTTTCGAAGCGGAAACCGACGGGAAACAGCTTACTCTTTTAACTCTTAATTTTGCCCTTGAACATCGTTAACTCAAATTTTCGGTGTTGCTCACGAACAGAAGTTGTTGGTAGTGGCCAAAGGCTATCTTCAAATAAAAACAGCCTTTTTTAATATTTTATTCTATCTCTCAGCCGACAGCAAGCTTTTTAAGCACTGAGTTAGAATCAAATCCGATCCTGCTCTATGCCGTTTTCAACCAAAACACCCTCTTCAACACTTTACTTACATCGGCCAAAGCCTTCCCAAAAGAATTAAAAATCAACCAAGAAACCTGTACGCTCTTTTCATTTCGGAGGAACGAAGAAACCAAGAAACCTGTGCGAGACTCAAAATACGCCGCTTACTTTAACGTTAACGTTCGCAATGCCCTAAGCCGAACCCTATCCCTAGCTCTAACCCTAACCCTAACCCTAACCCTAGCTCTAACCCTAACCCTAGCTCTAACCCTAACCCTAGCTCTAGCCCTAACCCTAACTCTAACCCTAGCCCTAATTTTAACCCTAACTCTAAACTTAACCCTAACCCTAAATCTTTTGAGTGCTGTTTTCAAGTCGGACAAAATCTACGCGCGCTGGCTTAAGGTTAACCAAGGTTGCTGTGTGCTGTTTTTAAGTCAACCCAGAATGTTGCGCACTGTTTTCCAGCTAAGGAAGCTTCTTGAGCACTATCAGTAAGCAAAACACTGGTAATAAGTGCTGCATTTAAAAAAGTCGACCATTTTCAAGTCGGATGGGCATCTTGTGGGCTGTTTATGAGTCAAAAAGGCACATTGCGCACAAAGAATACCCTTGGGCATTGCTTCATGCATGTTAATAAGGCAGACATATGAAGGGCTGAGGGCATAAACTGCCTATGTGTAGTTTTAGGTGTTTTTTTTTGCATACGTTATTTCTCGAAAACGAAAAAGAAATTGGTGAAAAAAAATACGGGACAATGTTTTTAAATCAAAATGCAGTTCACATGCAAAAATTTGGACAAATCCAAGCGAACTAAAAAAACGGCCAAAAATTACACATAGGCAGTTTATGCTCTCAGCCCTTCAATTGTATATATTTTAGTTTTTATTATATGTATCTACAGGTGTAATTGACTAGATTTTAAATTTTTATTAAACCATTATTTGTTTGTGAAAACTTAACTTGTGAAAGCTGTAATGGCTAGTCTGACAACTATTGTTTCGTCGCTGCCAAGCGACTCTTCAGAGACCTTCCTGATATCTGACAAACTCGTTGAGCATATCGCTCGAAGTCCCGTTCGCAATCAGTTCAGCACAAGCAATCTTGCCTTATATCGCATAAGGATTCCCGACTGCTAAATATTCACGAGAGCATTGTAATAATTGTGAAAACTTATGAATAACTTGTGAAAACTTAACTTGTGAAAGCTGTAATGGCTAGTCCGACAACCATTGTTTTGTTGCTGCCAAGCGACTCTTCAGAGACCTTCCTGATATCTGGCAAACTCATTGAGCATCTTGCTCAAAGGCCCGTTCGCAATCAGTTCAGCACAAGCAATCTCACCTTATAACGCTTAAGGATTCCCAACCGCTAAATATTCACGAGAGCATTGTAATAATTGTGAAAACTTAACTTGTGAAAGCTGTAATGGCTAGTCTGACAACTGTTGTTTTGTCGCTGCCAAGCAACTCTTCAGAGACCTTCCTGATATCTGGCAAACTCGTTGAGCATCTCGCTCAAAGTCCCATTTCCAATCAGTTCAGCACAAGCAATCTCACCTTATATCGCATAAGGATTCCTGATCACTAAATATTCATGAGACCATTGTGAAAACTTGTGAATAACTTTTGAAAACTTTACTAGTGAAAGCTGTAATGGCTAGTCTGACAACTGTTGTTTCATTGCTGCCAAACGACTCTTCAGAGACCTTCCTGACATCTGGTAAACTCGTTGAGCATCACGCTCAAAGTCCCGTTCGCAATCAGTTCAGCACAAGCAATCTCACCTTATATCACATAAGGTATCAGGAAGGTCTCTGAAGAGTTGCTTGGCAGCGACGAAACAACAGTTGTCAGACTAGCCATTACAGCTTTCACAAGCAAAGTTTTCACAAGTTATTCACAAGTTTTCACAATTATTGCATTATTTGTTTGTAGCTTTTATATACATGTACAGAGCCTCTCTGAAATCTACTGTTATGAGAGAGCTCCCTGAGTGTGTAAATATTGAAATCAATCAATCAATCAATCAATCAATCAATCAATCAATCAATCAATCAATCAATCAATCAATAAATAAATAAACAAACATACAGTAACCTCATATCTGTTTTTTTTTTCTGTAGGGCTTATTACAAGTCACTTGGAATTGATTTATGATGTGGAAAGGTGTTTTTATAAAACAAAGGTAAGGGCAAAGTAAACAATCATGAAAAAGGTATTTGTTTTTGTTCAGAAGAAATTGTTCACAAAGGCTGCCAGGGCAGCATTTGAGGGGGTGGGATGGCTGGCTGAAGCAGAGAGGGGATGCATGGGTCATTAGAAATTGAGCCTTTGAAATGGGGTGCAAGTCATCCAGGTTTCAAACTTGACAGATTGATTCCAGCAATTTGGCTGAAAGTTACCTAATGTATTGAAAGAACTGAGTCCTTTCTGAGTCTGAGACAAACTGCATTTCATGTGTGCCTGTCAGCATGCTGAGTGCAAAATAGTTCCATGTGAGTGGTCATTTATATGTTATAAAAACATGCAGTGCACGTGAAATCGTTTGTAATGAGTAATAAAAGCAAGTCATCCGAAAATAAGGTGGCAAAGTGGTGTTGAGAAAGGAGGGGGATGAATTATGTTATACCTCAGGGTGGGTCAACAGCTTTTTTCCGATGAAAGGGGGTGGGTCATTTATTCCCCCATATACGCTAACTGGTCCCTTTACAGGCTTGTTTGTGTTGTTCATTTGATTGTGGTCAGCATTTTAATAAATAATAATTACCGGTAATATGAAATTAATTTGCATCGCCACCCAAGAAAACAATACAACAGTCTTTGTGGGAGTTGAGAGCAGAGTATTAATTATGTCCTCCACACACTCAAGTCTCAGGCCTCTGAGTTACTTAACAGTAGACTGTAGAAAAAATGTGTGATAGAGATTAGCAGTTGCAGTTGCATGTAATTATAATTAATGAATTAATTAATTTATTTACAACATATTAAATTAGACTACAAAAGGATGGACCACAATTACAAAAGCAATACAGGTTGAGTGCCAGCTGACTGCAGTTTACTTACAATGCCTTCATTTGTTGTGTTTCAGGTTTTGTGAAAAACCCACTGCACTGTGTGCATGTGAGATTGGAGTTGTGCTATCAGTTTTGTTTTTAATTTATTGTACATTATAATATTTGCGAGATTTATCAAGAGCTTTTTATCTATGGACATACTGGAAACATGATTCTCTTTAATTTTGTAGACCCTTAACCTTATAAGAGTGCAAGTGTATCAGTGCATGACAAATGTTGTGCGATTTCAACTTGAGTAAAATTTAAAATTATATAGCACTGTCAAGTGCAGCACAGAAGTTGTTATTTGACTCCAAAGCATTATACAATCATACTTTTCAAGCTTTCATTTGAGTACAACATCCATAGACTGAAGAATAATTGCGCATTATAAATGGAACCACTGGAGAGAGTACAACACAAAGGCTCCATTTGCATGTTGACACTTTACGTTTTAACAGTTGATTGGAAAAGCTGCTTTTGCATTCAAAGACAAAAAGGTTCTGTTCTTGAAAGGAAGTATTTACATTCTCAAAATCGGATACCTTCTTAGGTTGCCAAATTATTTGTATCTTGGACTGTAAATCACCTTTTTATTTATTTATTTTGCGAAACATACCCACAGAAAAATGTTAACTTCAAGATGTCAAGGTGTAGGGTGAATGTGAGGGAGTAAAACTGATTTGCATGCGATGGTAACTTTGTACGGCATTTGTGGTAGTTAAGTGAAAAGTGTTAACAAAATTAATAAAGTTATACATGTCATTGATATGATCTTTGCGTGAACTTTGAGGTCTCTACCGAAACTCACGGTAATTCACCCTGCCTAGTCTTTATGCATCATCGTCATCAACATCACCACCCCATTATCATCATCGTTATGGTCAGCGTCAGCGTCATTGTCATCGTCATCTTCGTCAACACCATCACTACCACCACCACCACCATCATCTCATTTTCGTCATCACCATGGTCGTCATTATCATCTCGACCACCACCATCATCACATACCTTGTTATTAGCTTCGGGAGTACTGAGTGCACGCACGAACTGCGACAGCGAGCGCTTAATGCGCGAACTCGTTTTCCCAGTATCACTGAAGTCCTGGCCAAACTATCGACATGGGCTCCTGCTATGAACAAAGTTGGATTCAAGGTTCTGACTTTGCAGGGACAAACATTGTTCCACCGTTTGGCTGCCCGTGTTGGATGATGTTCGTCCCACAATTTTTGCTCAAGCAAGCATTACGCCCAGCAATCGATAAAATGTTCTCACCGGAAGTCGAACATGTGTTCGAGTGGAGCACTGGGTCAGTTGCCGGTTGCCAGGCTGTGGTAAGTACGTCATGTATGGGGACACATTATGCACCGATAGTCGCCCATCACTCTCTATACCATGCCCTTATCGATTCTCCCTAGCAATGATCGACTGTCCCTACTAGTGATTGACTGTCCCTAGCACTGATCATCTGTCCCTAGCAATGATCGACTGTCCCTAATAGTGATCAACTGTCCCTCACACTGATCGACTGTCCCTAGCAATGATCAATTGTTCCTAGCAATGATCAACTGTCCCTACTAGTGATTGACTGTCCCTAGCACTGATCATCTGTCCCTAGTAATGATCGACTGTCCCTAGCAGTGATCGACTGTCCCTACTAGTGATTGATGTCCCTAGCACTGATCTACTGTCCCTAGCAATGATCGACTGTCCCTGCTAGTGATTGACTGTCCCTAGCAATGATCGACTGTCCCTAATAGTGATCAACTGTCCCTCACACTAATCGACTGTCCCTAGCAATGATCAATTGTCCCTAGCAATGATCAACTGTCCCTACTAGTGATTGACTATCTCTAGCACTGATCTACTGTGCCTAGCAATGATCTAGTGTCCCTAGCAATGATCGACTGTCCCTGCTAGTGATTGACTGTCCCTAGCAATGATCGACTGTCCCTAAAAGTGATCAACTGTCCCTTATACTGATCGACTGTCCCTAGCAATGATCAATTGTCCCTAGCAATGATCTACTATCCCTAGCAATGATCAACTGTCCTTACTAGTGATTGACTGTCCCTAGCACTGATCATCTGTCCCTAGTAATGATCGACTGTCCCTAGCAATGAGCGACTGTCCCTACTAGTGATTGACTGTCCCTAGCATTGATCTACTGTCCATAGCAATGATCTACTCTCCCTAGCAATGATCGACTGTCCCTGCTAGTGAATGACTGTCCCTCACACTGATCGACTGTCCCTAGCAATGATCGACTGTCCCTCACACTGATCGACTGTCCCTAGCAATGATCAATTGTCCCTAAAAATGATCTACTGTCCCTAGCAATGATCAACTGTCCCCACTAGTGATTGACTGTCCCTAGCACTGATCATCTGTCCCTAGAGATGATTGACCGTCCCTAGCAAGGATCGACTGAACCTACTAGTGATTGACTGTCCCTAGCACTGATCTACTGTCTCCTAGCAATGAGCGACTGTCCCTACTAGTGATTGACTGTCCCTGCTAGTGATTGACTGTCACTAGCAATGATCGACCGTCCCTAGCAAGGATCGACTGAACCTACTAGTGATTGACTGTCCCTAGCACTGATCTACTGTCCCTAGCAATGATCTTCTGTCCCTAGCAATGATCGACTGTCCCTAGCAATGATTGACTGTCCCTACTAGTGATTGACTGTCCCTCACACTGATCGACTGTCCTTAGCACTGATCATCTGTCCCCGTAGCAATGATCGACTGTCCCTACTAGTGATTGACTGTCCCTAGCACTGATCATCTGTCCCTAGCAATGATCAACTGTCCCTGCTAGTGATTGACTGTCCCTAGCAATGATCATCTGTCCCTAGCAATGATCAACTGTCCCTGCTAGTGATTGACTGTCCTTAGCACTGATCATCTGTCCCCGTAGCAATGATCGACTGTCCCTACTAGTGATTGACTGTCCCTAGCAATGATCGACTGTCCCTAGCAATGATCAACTGTCCCTGCTAGTGATTGACTGTCCCTAGCAATGATCGACTGTCCCTAGCAATGATCGACTGTCCCTAATAGTGATCAACTGTCCCTCACACTGATCGACTGTCCCTAGCAATGATCAATTGTCCCTAGCAATGATCTACTGTCCCTAGCACCGATCTACTGTCCCTAGCAATGATCTTCTGTCCCTAGCAATGATCGACTGTCGCTAGCATTGATTGACTGTCCCTACTAGTTATTGACTGTCCCTCACACTGATCGACTGTCCTTAGCACTGATCATCTGTCCCCGTAGCAATGATCGACTGTCCCTACTAGTGACTGACTGTCCCTAGCACTGATCATCAGTCCCTAGCAATGATCGACTGTCCTCACTGAAGTGATTGACTGTCCCTAGCACTAATCATCAGTCCCTAGCACTGATCATCTGTCCCTAGCAATGATCAACTGTCCCTACTAGTCATCGACTGTCTCTAGCACCAATCATCTGTCCTTAGCAATGATCTACAGTCCCTAGCAATGATCGACTGTTCCTACTAGTGATTGACTGTCCCTAGCACTGATCATCTGTCCCTAGCAATGATTGACTGTCCTTGCTAGTGATTGACTGTCCCTAGCACTAAACGACTGTCCCCAGTAATGATCTTTTGTCCCTAGCATTGATCATAAGTCCCTAGCACTGATCGACTGTCCCTAGCAATGATCAATTGTCCCTAGTAGTGATTGACTGTCCCTAGCACTGATCATCTCTCCCTAGGACTGATCAACTGTCCCTAGCATTGATCATCTGTCCCCAGCACTGGAAAACTGTCCCTAACATTCATCAACTGTCCCTAGCAGTGATCATTTGTCCCTGGGCGCTAGTCATCTGTCTCTAGTACTGATTAACTGTCCCTACTGATAAACTGTCCCTTGCACTGATCATTTGTCCCTAGCAAAGATCGTTTGTCCCTAGCACTGATCATTTGTCCCTAGCACTGATCTCTTGTCCCTAGGACTGATCAACTGTCCTTAGCACTGACCAACTGTCCCTAGCTCTGATCATTTGTCCCTAGCACAGATCTCTGTCCCTATAACACTGATCAACTATCCCTAAAACTGATCATCTGTCCCTTGTGCTGATCAACCGTTCGTAGCATCCCTGATCATCTGTCCCTATAAATATCTAGTCATTTACCACTCTGTTACTGCAATTCAGTATAAAACTCAGACTGTGGACTACCATTTGTGTTTAAAACGCAGACTAAGTATTACAGACTGGGTTTAAAACATGGACTCTGGTTATAAAAACACAGACTGCGGACTAAATGCGCCCTACTGCGGACTGGGTATAAAATTGTTTTTCTATGGCTGCATCCCGCTGCTCCCTGTATTCATACTCATCTTCCCAAGAAAATCCTGCCTATGGGTCTGCTTTAAGGGGGGAGAACCCTAACTACACAACGGTTACTCTGGACGACTTCAATCCATCGTACCTTGGGCTGCCTAACTTCCTTTTGTTCCATTTTAGGTCATTTTTTTTCTAATGAAGTTTGCTGAAACATTTTGCAATCACTAACAGATTTGGGAAGTCACATGACCAGGCAACAAAAACCCTAAAAACTCTCACAGATTACACATAACCCTAATGAAATTAAAACAATGGTTAGGATACATGCGGATTCAAATTCTGTTGTAAGCATGGGTTGTGTTAAAATTCATGTTAGTAACAAAGCTATGATGTCATTATAGAATTTTTGTGATATCAGAGGTTTGTCAATAAAATGAATTCATGAAATCCAGTTCTTCAGATTTTGTATATGAATGCAATCCAGCCGTTGGCTTTGGTATCATCAGAGAAAGATGTAAGCTGTGTGAGTTTTTAGGGTTTTTGTGTTCTGGTCATGTGACTTTCCAAATATGGTAACAATGACTGGTGAAAGTGAATGGCACCAGCATGGCAACAAATGGCCACAGTCTAAACCAAGGATAGGAAAGAAGTTATGATGATTAGAAGTCATCCACAGCAACCGTTTTGCAGTTAGGGTTCTTCCCCTTAAAATAATTTTAAGCATTAATAATTTTAAACAATATTGTTCCAATTTTATTCAGTATTCAGAGGTATTCACATATATTGACATCATATAATACAGTATTTGCCAACAATAACCAATATAAGTTAATTAGAATTCAATAATGTATTTAGAAATAAAATGTTCCAACTTAGACTTACCACATTTAGTTTACTTGTACCAAAATTGGCAAACCCTTTCAAAAGGGACAGAATTAGAAAAAGGGACTAAATGCTACAATGTAAGTAGTACAAGCAGGCTGAGAACATTAACTAATGACTAATAATCTGATAAAAATGACTACTTGCAGCAAGAGGTTGAAATCCCTCAATGTCTCATGTCATAAGAATTGATTTGGTGGTGAAAACAAAGCTAACTGAATGGAATTATTGGCCACTAATAAATAGGCTCATGCCTAATGTAACAGACTCATATGGGCAATGAGTTCTTCAATTTTAAGTTTCACAAATTACCCATGTTATCTACATCATTCAGTGTCTCCTTGTGACAATATTCTAGCTTACCCATAATCTGTCCCAAGGTTTTATTGTTTGCACACAATTTATTGCCGAATGCTGATGATCTATTCACTACATAACAATAACATTAACAATTTGGTTTTATTATGGCATGGTACTCTGAAGACTAAAACAGTGTACTTAGTTTATCATATCATTTCTAGACGAAGTTCGTTGTAATTTTCGCGAATTTACTAAATACTCATCTGTTACTTCAGTAGATGACTTATGTCTAGTCTTTTTTCGGTTTTGACTTAAACTGTGAGCTAGCTCTGTGACTGATGGAACAAAAAGAGTCACTAAGGGGAAAAGGGTACGTGGTTAAAAAATATGTACCAAAACGGATTTTGTATTATCTGGAAAGGCTATAAAAACGTAGCGTTCAATAGATTCTATAAGCTGGAGTAGCTAGGACGGGATCACAATATGTGACTGCCTTTAAAGTGTGCTATTTTTGCAGCAACTTGCGCTGTAGACTTCGCAGCTATTTCTAAAGACATGCCCCTAACACTATCGGACCTAGCGACAAAATCATATAAAATTTGCAAATTTTTTGAATTCACAGCGACACCATGACTTCACAACACTTCTCTACAAACCATCAAACACAGCGTTTCAAGATTTTTCCAGGGCCCTGATTCAATTTTCGCATTGTGACTTATCATGAATTTGTTTCCCTTTTTTCGCTTATATGGCGAAACCACTGCCCTTTTCCGTTTTCTTGGCGTTGAGCTTTCACCTATGGCAACGCAGCGAGCCTGAATGATGTTTCCACAATTGAAGCATTTGCAGAGTTCTGTGCACCCCATACCATCCAATCTCGTTCCCAGAGCCCACGTTCCCCTTATTCAGCGGAGCGGGGAACGAGAGACTCTGGGATAATCCATTTCATCGTGACAGGATTCTTGTCATCGGCTCAACTGCGCAGGCTTGAACTCATTTGGGAAATGGCAATTGGAAATGGAGGCCTAACCGCAAATCTCAGAAGCTATATTCCGCGAAGCTATTAGGATTTCTTTGGGAAAACTTGGACAGCCAGAGCAGGAATTAAAACAGGAGCACCTTGAAGCCATAAAGGCAATCAGTGTGGACAAAAAGGATGTCTCAGCAGTGTTGATTTACCAATGTTTGATTTCCTTCGCGATCGTAAAGGAGAACTTCATACTAGTACGTATAAGCAAAAAGACTGGCTGTGTGGTAACCGTGGTTTCCCCGTTACACGCGTTAATGAAGGACCAAATTAAAAAAACTGGAACGTTTTCTTAATGTTTGTGTGATACAAAGAGTCGCGATAGAGGATGGACAAAATAAGGTTTCTTTACCTAAAAATGCACGAAAATGCAATTGTTCGGGCACCCAGAGGTGTTCGTGGATAACAGGAATGTGGCTAAAATGTTAAAGGAAAGGCATTTTCAAGAAAGTGTCCGAGCAATTGTTGTTGATGGGCTCATTTAGTTCTGCAGTGGTATGTATAAAAATACTCGTGCTGGTTTTCTGATCGATGTTGATACTTTGGCAATAATATTGTAATTTAAAATAAAGAGTAACTTCAAACTTGATTCAGTTGTATTCGACCTCTGCCATATTTTTACGAAGTAATCATAATCTTACTGCTTTGCGTTTGGTCGCTTCTTAAATATTCTGATAGTTGCTGTGTATGTTTTAGTAAGACCACTTAAAAAGTTAAATGAGGGAAAGCTGCATTAGGTACAATAAATATTTAATCATCGGTTTCCTTCCATTATACCAAGATAGACATTCAGAGATGATAATAAATTAAGTTTTCTTTTTGGGAGTGGGGGATTGGGTGCACTAAAATTATTTTCTTAACATAGACAGAAAAATGTATTCACTTTTTTAGCTATTACTGTATCTTGTTGGCTAAGAAGCTCATATTTACCTGACTTCTCTCACTGGTTAATAGATTAACACCTCGATAGAATGTGAGGGGCATGAATCAAAACTTTTTTGTTCAAGGTCCACGTTCAGGCCAGCTGAATAACATTCAACAAATTGTCCATATTGGAGTTCCTTACACAATGGAGGAATACTGCCAAGAAATGGGTAAACCTGGTAGAGATGGTCATCCAGCCAAGGCTGATATTTACTTCAATTAATATGACATATCAAAATCAAGAGAAAAAAAACATGGCAGATGTGATGAGAAACTATGTGCAATCAAGGGAATGTAAAAGGAAATTAATACTAAGTTACTTTGACCACAACGTTCCCGCTATCCCAGGGCCTGCATACATCTGCTGTGATTTTCAGTCTTGTCTGCACTTGTGATGATTGCCAGCTTGTAAGAGCTGTAGATGACCTGTACTTTATGGAGACTATTTCCAGTGATCAGCTTGGTGATACAGTATATCCAACAATCCAATGGGTGATGAGGCCTCCTTCAAAGTTAATGTTCAGGCAGAAATTAAGAGACCTTTATACCGGCTTAAACTAGGTAGGGGTACAGTTGGCAGGGTGGTCCTCACAAGTGGTTTTGCAATTTCTCTCACTGATTCAGTCTTGAAACACAAGAATTAAAATCTTTTGAAAAAGTGGAAGACATTGTTCCTATAAATATTGTTGTGAGCTCGCTCAAACATTTTTTGATATTATCCGGTAGCATATAGCATGCATGAAAGAGCTAAACTTATGGTTGCTCAATATTATGATTGAGTTAAAGGTTTAATGATGTAGCCAAAACTTGATAGAGGGGCAAAGTCACACAGAAATAGTTTTAAGCCTAATTTAGTACTGATGAACTAACCCCATAATAATATTGCAGGGAAATATGGCTTTAAACTAAAAAGAACCCTGCAAGAAGTACTAAATAAATTTGGAAATATTAACACAGGTTAGATTCTTGTAAATAAAGAAACCAATTTTCTTCCCAACCTTTCCAAGTTTGCCCTGTAATGAAAATGATAATTATCAACAAATACAAACAAATTTATATGAAATATTGTAAAAGTCCCCAACTAATCATGTTCATGTTCATGTTAAAACTTCAGCTTGGTCCTAAATACTGTTCTAGCCTGGATACACTAAATACCATGACCTAAACTAATCCATCTCATCATCTAAACTGTCCTCTTCTTCCTCATCATCACTTCCATCCTAATCATTATCACAACCAGAGTCTTTACAGTTTGAATAATGGATTTGTCGCTGGTTGGTTCTTGTGTCAGGTTGACCATGTGTGTGAAGGAAGTGCATCAAGCTGATCTAACAGCCTCTACAAGATAGACAACAAACTATTAAGGGTCCTTCCTGGTTGATATTCAAATGGCGTTTGCCCTCTGACCACCTTTATCATCTCTTTGATGTAATCAGAGGTACATGTTGTACATGCATGTGTATGGCTAGTTGACTCGGGGACAATGTTACTTTGTCTGCCACAATGCTTAGCTACCTCTTTTAACAAGAAATTTGAGGACGATGATCATTGCACCGCTTTAAGAGTTTTAGAAGCCATGTGTCCTTGTCACTTGTCTTCAGTCATCTCACCATCATTTGTACTGCTGCATTTTATACCCTCAACAAATGGGTATTTGCCAAACAACAACATATTAAGATTAGTTTAGTTTATTTAATTTATCTATGAAATAATATTACAGAAATATGCACTGCCTGCAGTTAGCAAAGGCTACTCGGGGCGAGCAGTGTTAAATACGTATATTGTAAAATAAATAAAAGATTTACTGAGCAAGAGATTCAAAATTCTAGACAATTTATAAATACATCAAAACATTTAAGATATGGCAAGAGAACAGAACAAAATAAAATAACACAACAGGCAAGAATGAGGTATTGCATGACCTTTACTACATTTTTTCAATTATAATATTACTACTTCAATAAAAAACACGATCGAATTGTACAATGACTGGCAGATCAGAGATCATGATCGACCCAACCAACCTCACTATTACGAAGACCAGCCTTGCTAGAATTACTACATTCTGACTTTGTTGAACAATCGGAGCCCTCTGCAGCCAATTCGGTAGAGTTCTTGGTCGCTGTTCCTGAAGGGTTTCACAAGCCTTTTCTTTGGGGTAATAGGAGTAAATCATCTGCAGGCTCTTCTGAACATCAGGAGCTGATGATCCATGTTGGTTCACATCATTCCGTTTACCGCGTTTGACCACCCGTGACTCCACTACCGATGGACTTTCTGTTGCTTCTTTACCTCTCTTAAATCTCAAAGAGGCCTTCTTGCTTTTCCCGAGACTTCAGACACAGACTCCTAAATTCCGAAAATTGATTCACACGGCCATAACAATTTCTACAAATTTTCCTAGGAAATCCATCGCCGTCGAAGGTATTTAGCCCCGTGATTTCTTCCAAAGGGTTCTAGAAGCCTTTCATTTTGTGCCTTTTCTCCAAACAAGTCAATTGGATTGTTCTTAACCTCAAATTGCAGCATCTACAAAGATGAATAATGACTTGACGATACCTTCCCTGACTTCTAAGTCCGCCATTTTAAGCTTTGAAACTTCTGCTCATGCTCAGTTTTCAGCCAATCAAAAAATTAGCTGAAATGGATTATCCCAGAGTCTCTCGTTCCCCGCTCCGCTGAATAAGGGGAACGTGGGCTCTGGGAACGAGATTGCATACCATCTGTCACACATGGACACTTAGACTTGCGCACACCGTCTCGACACGATTCGCCACTTCGTTCTCCTTCAGTATGCTTTTTTCGACTTCCACACCTGCAACCCTTATTCTTGATCGTTTTGTTCATCGAAACTTCGTCGGCTTTGTTAGGGTTCTTGCAATTGTGGCATCGACACTTGCGGGTACAAGACTGCTCCATCTTGTGGCAGGGACATTTGTCAGAAACACAGGAAATACCAGACACGGCTTTCTGTTTGGTGTTTTTACCACAAGTGCATCTTGTTTCTGTTGCCTTATCCACAAACTCATCTGTAATTGAAAGTTCTGAGAAGACAAAAGAAAAGAATAGGCTACGTACGTACTAATAGCATATTCCCTTTTCGCCAGAGCTGAGCCGAGATCCTCTAAAGAGAGGACACGATGTTTACAAGACATAAGTTGAGGGGAACGTGGTACCAAGCAATTCATTTTAGAATTTCTTCTCAGGTTATATACCAAAGACAGCCTTGGTCAAAAAGGAAGCGAAAGCATACCCCCAACCATTAAAGTTTGATTGAATAAGTACATGTCGGTGATACAAGACTAGTACTTTTTAGTTTGAGTGTTTGTTTTTTGTAAGCATGTTACTTTGGAATCCTTCAAAAACTTAAAAATTTCAAACTGTCGATAATACACCACGTGCATGACTTTAAATCGATAAATCTCCTCCTTATTATGCAGTATGCAGTGTTTTATCTTACATAAAGACACTCCTTCTTAGTATGCGGTGTTTTATCAGATAAAAAGACACTGCACGTGACATATGACTCAGTATTAATTATCGACCCGGCAACTGATACAACAAGTCATAGATTGTTTTTCTTGTATGCTAACATTTCCCTTTAACAGTTTGAACCATTGTTTAGACTCTAAAGGGTCACGTTTTTTGTGGAATGTTTTTGAAACTGTTTAAAAAGCTCGCAGCACGTGTTTTATCGGGTCTAAAACCACCCGGTTGCTCCTCGTGGTTTTAAATATTGCAACCCATTTTTCGCAATGACATACTCAGTTCTGACATACTTTTCGTGCCATCAGAGTGTCCAGGTCCAGAGTGGTCGTATGCTACATAGATGGGTGTGGTGGTGAGGAACTCTTGTGGTAGGAATGGCACTGTAGGTGTAGTCGGCAGAGCTGTGACAACAACGCGTACGATTGGGATTTTCAGGAGTTTGGCCATAGCTTTCGCACAGAGATCGCCTACTTCATGAGCAAAAAAGCCGTCTTGTTTAAATCTGCGAACTTCTTCTAACTCATTATCACCAAAAGTCATCCAGTCCCTGTAGTCTTCTATGTTTTCGGTGACCTCGTTAACAAACAGCTCCCTGAGTTGATTGGTGTCATGGGTTTCACTCTGTCCTAATCCTAATGAAGTGAAGTGCTCCTCAATTTGTTCACCGTAGAGTGTTGGATGTTTACAAAGCTGTGAGGCAATCGCTCTAAAAAAACAGTTCCCATCTCTTTCGATCCTGGCAACTTCGAGGTTAAGGCCGGAGAGATTTCGTACTAAATTGTCCCTGTGCTGCGCAGTCAAGTCCAGTCCCAAGAAATTCATTTGCTTTTCAGCCTCAATAAGACCCCCAGTTTTCACACCAACGTACCAAAGGAAAGCTAGGACATCGACCGCTTTGTTTTTACACCTTTCCGTAAAGGAGTTTATAAAATCTTGGACATGTAGTACTCTTTGAATGATGTAGTTTAAGAGACTCAGGGTTTTAAGTTCCTCAACCTTTATTGCACTGACTGAGCTATCAATCTCAAAGGGCTTCTCAGTAGAAAAATTATCGTTACTTGTAGTATCGCTTGTGCTCACAGGTGAATTTACCGTGGCTTTCATGTGTTGTTGAGAAGGCTGAGTATTAACTGTTTTAACCATTTCAACTGGCATTACAGGCTTAGCTCTCTTGTTGCGTGATGACTTGTCGATGTTGCGTTTGCAATTCCAACCAATCACAACGCCCAGGTCATTGCCGCTATGGCGAGTTCCGTCAGTGCCAATCTTTGCGACACCGCATAGGAGTGATCGATTTAGATGTCTATGAAGCCGTTCATTCTTCTCCGTTCCGCATCCAGCCAGGGACAGTCGATCATTGCAAGGGGCAGATGACCATGCAGTGCTAGGGACAGTCAATCACTAGTAGGGACAGTCGATCATTGCTAGGGACAGTCGATCACTAGTAGGGACAGTCGATCATTGCTAGGGACAGATGATCAGTGCTAGGGACAGATGATCAGTGCTAGGGACATATGATCAGTGCTAGGAACAGTCAATCACTAGTACGGACAGTCGATCATTGCTAGGGACAGATGATCAGTGCTAGGGACAGATGATCAGTGCAAAGGACAGTCAATCACTAGTAGGGACAGTCGATCATTGCTAAGGACAGATGATCAGTGCTAGGGACAGATGATCTGTGCTAGGGACAGTCAATCACTAGTAGGGACAGTCGATCATTGCTAGGAACAGTATATCATTGCTAGGGACAGATGATCAGTGCTAGGGACAATCAATCACCAGTATGGACAGTCGATCATTGCTAGGGACAGTAGATCATTGCTAGGGAAAGATGATCAGTACTAGGGACAGTCAATCACTAGTAGGGACAGTCAATCATTGCTAGGGACAGCAGATCATTGCTATGGACAGTCAATCAATAGTAGGGACAATCGATCATTGCTAGGGACAGTAGATCATTGCTAGGGACAGATGATCAGTACTAGGGACAGTCAATCACTAGTAGGGACAGTCAATCATTGCTAGGGACAGTAGATCATTGCTAGGGAATGTCGATATATAGTGGGGACAGCCTATCATTGCTAGGGACAGTCGATCATTGCTAAGGACAGTAGATCATTGCTAGGGACAATTGATCATTGCCAGGGACAGTCGATTAGTGTGAGGGACAGTTGATCACTATTAGGGACAGTCGATCATTGATAGGGACAGTCGATCATTGCTAGGGACAGATGCTCAGTGCTAGGGACAGTCAATCACTAGTAGGGACAGTCAATCATTGCAAGGGACAGTAGATCATTGCTAGGGAATGTCAATATATAGTGGGGACAGTCGATCATTGCTAGGGACAGTAGATCATTGCTAGGGACGATTGATCATTGCCAGGGACAGTCGATTAGTGTGAGGGACAGTTGTTCACTATTAGGGACAGTCGATCATTGATAGGGACAGTCGATCATTGCTAGGGACAGATGCTCAGTGCTAGGGACAGTCAATCACTAGTAGGGACAGTCAATCATTGCAAGGGACAGTAGATCATTGCTAGGGACAGTAGATCATTGCTAGGGACGATTGATCATTGCCAGGGACAGTCGATTAGTGTGAGGGACAGTTGATCACTATTAGGGACAGTCGATCATTGATAGGGACAGTCGATCATTGCTAGGGACAGATGCTCAGTGATAGGGACAGTCAATCACTAGTAGGGACAGTCGATCGTTGCTAGGGACAGATGATCAGAGCTAGGGACAGTCAATCACTAGTAGGGACAGTCGAGCATTGCTAGTGACAGTATATCATTGCTGGGGACAGATGATCAGTGCTAGGGACAGTCAATCACCAGTATGGACAGTTGATGATTGCTAGGGACAGATCATCAGTACTAGGGACAGTCAATCATTGCTAGGGACAGTATATCATTGCTAGGGACAGTCAATCAATAGTAGGGACAGTCGATCATTGCTAGGGACAGTCGATCATTGCTAGGGACAGTAGATCATTGCTAGGGACAGATGATCAGTACTAGGGACAGTCAATCACTAGTAGGGACAGTCAATCATTGCTAGGGACAGTAGATCATTGTTAGGGACAGTCAATTAATAGTAGGGACAGTCGATCATTCTTAAGGACAGTTGATCATTGCTAGGGACAGTAGATCATTGCTAGGGACAATTGATCATTGCTAGGGACAATTGATGATTGCTAGGGAAAGTCGATCAGTGTGAGGGACAGTTGATCACTATTAGGGACATTCGATCATTGCTAGGGACAGTAGATCATAGCTAAGGACAGACGATCATTGCTAGGGATAATTGATCATTGCTAGTGACGGTTGATCATTGCTAGGGACAGTTGCTCAGTATTAAGATAGAAAATGATGGGCGACTATCGGTACATAATGTGTCCCCATACATAACGTACCTACCCAGGCTGTGCAATCAAGTCTGGGACGAGTACCCACCTGGCAACAGTAAACAAAACAAACTTACAGGTTATTTAGCAGGAAGGCACTGCATAACATCGACTTGATAACATCGAACTAATAAACCACATTTAATGACCATGAATTTGGTGTAGTGCTCATGGTTTCGGAAGATGTTATACAATGTTTTCCTTATTAGCAGCGGAAATTCATTCAAAATGGCGGAATCGAATGCGAAAGGCTTTCATCTCCACAAAACAACTCATTTTGCGGGAAAGAGATTGTTTACACATTGGACTCGATTTCTTGCCTAGCGGAGACCCAAGGAAAACTGATGAAATAACGCGAAAAATACTTTGTTTAAAGCGGAAATACTTGGCAAGAACGGGCCTGATCCGTGAATTTGTCTGCATCTTAAAAAAAATTATTGCATGTTGTAAATTAATCTAAAAGCAACATTGTTTCATAGGAATATTTCATTTCAAACTGGGCCCGAAACTAGATCAATGCAACATGTAATAATTAAAACAAATTTGATGCTGTTTTGCCTTATTTCAGATATGAGAAGAAAAAAAACAGAAAGTTTGTGATTTCACTTCAGTTAATAATTAACCCGCCACGCACCATGGGGTACCTGAGTTTTCAAACTTTTGACATACATAGGTGCTTCATTGCATGGAGATACCTCCAAACATATTTGAAATGAAACAAATTCAGCAAAAATATTCTATTTTATTTTTTGAAATAATAATAATAATAATAATAATAATAATAATAATAATAATAATATATTTAGAGCATGATACAGAAGTCTCAATGCTCTTACAGAGTAATCCTAAAAAAATAGGTGACACCGCTAAAATTCAGCTATTAAAGTGCACATGAATCAAAACTTTACCAAATTTCTTTTACGTCTTTAGATAGCTTACAATCCCCATATTTCTTTTTCAGTCGTTTTAAATACTACTATAAACAATGTAAAATACTATCATACTAAAAATTCATGCAATACAGGGAAAGAACGCAATAAGTGGAATCACAGATTGCAAAGATAGGTTTTAAGTTGTGACTTAAAAATGTTGACAGAATATGCAGTTACGTCCGAGCCCGGGGCGTCCGAGAGAGGTAAAGGAAGCGAGTTCCATAACTTGGCAGAGGCAACAGTAAAGGACTTATCTCCATAATATTTAGTAAGAGCAGTTAGTAACTGACAAGTAATTACAGGTAGAAGACCTTAAAGTAGTAGCGGGAAATAAGTTCAGAGATATAAACAGGAGATTGTCCATTTAACGCCTTGAATGTCATCAACAGTGCTTTGAAACTAATACGTTTGTCAATCGGGAGCCAGTGCAAGTTACGACGTACGACGGGGTGATATCTTCATGTTTCTTAGACCTCGTTACCAGTCTTACCGCAGCAAGGCTTGAAATAACGGCCGGTCAACGGACAATGTCCGGTCAAAAATAGGTTTTGTCCGGTCAAATCCTTAGATGGCCGGACAATTTGTCCGGTAGTATACGCTATAAGGAAAAAATTAGAATTTCAAGTTAAATATCTAAAGGTTCAATATTTTTGGCATTAGTAAACAAAAATGGGAAAAAGACAGATGCCAAGAACTTTTAATAAATGATTCGTAACAGTCGTAACATTTCCGGCTATGGTTGCACATTTTCGCTTGTCATTCATCAAGTCGTCACCATAGAGTAGCGGTGTGAGTTACTGTATTGTTATACTTGGACATAAAGAAAACTTTAAGGTAAAACGTTAGTTTTGACAAATGTGTGTGTCATGAGCGTACATCATGCATGTCAACCCATGTGCAGCTATGATGTCTTCTAATGGGGCGAAAAAGAGAGAGAATAATATGGGAAATGTGCCTAATTTAAGCTGGGCAGATTCCTTAAGTGTGTTTCTAAGAGGTTGTACTGTTGCTTTGGTAATCATGTATGTCGAAAAATTGATCATAACTTATTGAGAGATAATAAGGAAATTTTTGGATACCATGTTGAAGGAAACAAACGAAAAATTGTGGGAGTATCGATCCATCAAAGAATTGTTGTTTAAAAATGACGAAACCATTTTGAACCACCTTAAAAGGAAGAATATATGACACTTTAAGCATGTTTAAGATGTTGGGACAAAGAAAATTATCCGTTATAAGCGGGTGTCCGTATAGTGGTGTTCCGCTGTACTGGGTACGAGGCTGGGTACCTCAGTAGTGCTAAAGCTGCGGATACAAGGGAGATTTTCTCTCTCGCACGGAAAGTTGCAAGGTTTCGAAAAAGTTTCTAAGGCCTGATACACTTTTGTGCTGGATAAACACGTATATACACAAGTATAGGCAAGAAAAGTAATTTTTAGTTAACGACGGGAAATGGTAAGAAATGTTTGAGTACAAGGCACAAAATAAAAAGCAATAGCCAGAGTAAGGTGCTTAGATTGGATGGAATTGGTCGAGTTTGCTAAACTGAGATGAAATAAAACACGCACAATGAAATCAACTTGGAGAAGCAACTCAGTGCAACTTGCAACTTGCATCGAATTGCAACTGAAAGGTATGTCTGGTCATTTCAATATAGAATGTTGAATTTTATTTTGTTTACGAATGATATATTATTCAAAATAGGTTTAAGTGATCCGGACAAGTGTTCTTTCTGTGGAACCTATACTGAAGATTTGTACCACCTCTTCTTTAACTGCTCCACTGTGCGGGCGTTCTGGAATAGATTCACAGTCTGGTGCTCTGATCTTGGTGGTGAAAATTTATCTTTGTCCTTAACAGACATCATAATTGGCCTTCCTCGCAGGACAGATGTTTTAAATTATTTGATAGTATGGTGATAATATGGTGGGAGAGTAGAAAAAACAAGATCTCTCCAATCTTTAGACTATTTCTTCAAAAGGTCGAAGCTAAACAGGAAGTTGAAAAAATAATTGCTGCAAAGAACCAAAAGCTTCGAGATTTTTATAAAAGATGGGAGCTTCTGTTATAATTTGTATGGTTTAATTCAAGAAAAGTAATGGAAGTCCGCTGGATAATTGTTAGGTTAAATGTTTTTTTTCTGTGAATGATATATGAAATGAATCATATATGAACTGCGGAGATGAAATCAAATGAAGAATGATCCTCGCAGTTGTGAACGCAATTTATGCAATTGCGAAAAGAAGCCTGAAGAAAAAAAAAATAAATAAAAAAATTCAGGACTTCAACAGGGTTTGAACCCGTCAGGCTTCTTTTCGCAATTGCATAAATTGTGGTCACAACTGCGAGGATCACTCTTCATTTGATGTTTTTTTTCTATTACTTAGTTTGTTAGTTAAATTTGTAAGGGAGTTAATTGGGCATCTGCACGTCTGTATGTGACACGGTAGTATTGTATACAGTACTGTATTGTAAGTAGAGTAATGTAACTGTTGTAAGGTTAGTGTTGTAATTTAGGTAGTGTTTTTTCTTTGTATGTTTGTAATTACTGTAAGTGCTGTAATGTAAGTAATAATAATAATAATAATAATAATAATAATAATAATAATAATAATAAAAACTTGGAGAAGCACGATGATCTACCCTTGTTAGTGTAGTGCTGAAAAGGACAGTTTATGGTGGCATTCACAGACATTTCCTGAGCGGAAGTCGTGATTAGAGTAAAATGAGTTGTGTAACGCCAGTAGATGGTATAAATTCTCTGGATGTTAACCTGATTGGTTAACGAAGTCGTGATGAAGAAATGTAAAATAAATTAGTGATCAAGATAAACGAAACGGCCTTGTGGCCCAATGGATAAGGCATCTGATTACGAATCAGGGGATTCCCGGTTCGAGTCCTGGCAGGGTCGCTTGCTATTTTTTACAACCAGTATTTTATTTTATCTTATTTTATTGCCACTTGTGCTGCGCAGCACTTAGAGCAGACAAGGCCCTCTAAAGTGGTTTTGCAGCACGTGTAATTTAGCAAAGCCGCGCTAGATTTTTAGACAATCTTGGTGAAAGAAAACATGTCGCAAGGGAAAATCCGTTAAATGGATTATGCGTGTACTCTTTAGAGGTATAGGGGGACCCGTCATTGGAGTACACACAGATCAAGCAGCCTCGGCCCTAGTGCAGAAATAGGGGTACCCATAGATCTCTGAGATCAATTAGCTAGTGAAAAAATGGCATTTCATCCCAGTCTGAATGCTGGATAAAGGAAAATACCGCCGATGGCATAGGATCTTGCTTTCGCAGTCAGTGCTACCGAAGTTATGTACCGAAGTGGCATTGTGTGGAAGAAGATTTTTCTGAGGTTGGTTGACCTTTTCGTAGACTTTTCCGCGAGTGTGGGGCGAGGCTAAAACAGTCTTGAGGTTTGCGAGAGAGCCTACCCTGCATTTAGAGTCTGGGATAAATTCAGGCATCTAAAATAGGGCCCTGGGCAAGGAACGGATCCCTCCGACCACAAACCGGCCAAACGGCCACCCCTTGAATTCAACCCTTCGCACAACTGCTGCTGCAGCGACCATAATTAGTCTCCTATCTTCAAGCGGAAGTAGGCTTGGAACAGTTGGAACGGCAGGAACCGTTGGGGCCGCACGAAACACAGTAACCGCAGAGAAGGCAGGGACGGCAAGGACGGCGGGTGCCTCACATGGCGTAAGCAAAATGGGCCTTTTCGTTGGTGTAGATGCAACATATTTCAGTATTTGAATTATATATGAAATAAAACATATGAACTGCGAAAATGAAATCAAATGAAGAATGATCCTCGCAGTTGTGAATGCAATTTATGCAATTGCGAAAAGAAGCCTGAAAAATATTCAGGACTCCAACGGGGTTTGAACCCTTAACCTCGCGATACCGGTGCGATGCTTTAATTAACTGAGCTATGAAGCCACTGACGTTGGGAGCAGGTCAACTGTGGGTTCATATGTTCTGGAGGTGGAGGAGTTTGATAAAAAGGTTTCGATTTTTGTCTGTGATGCCAGAGCTGATGACTTCACAAGTGCTGCAACTTGTTAGCCAAAAATATTGTAGAGTAAAACCCAGATCACTTCATATATTCAGTGGTGCATCTTTATGACAGTTGACTACGTCTTATAGAAATGCTTATAGATTTGCTTCTGTGTAGTCGCTATAGCTCCATTAAGCCTTATTTTCACTAGCGACGCAAGCACAAGCGTAAGCACAAGAGCGCTTATTTCACTGTGAAAACGGCCTTAACGCAAGCATAAGCGCAAGCACAAGGATCAAATTTTTTCCTTTTCCTTGTGCTTGCGCTTATGCTTGCGTTCGCATGCGTAGTGTTCGTTTTCACTTGGCATAAGCTACTTATGCTTGCGCTTGTGCTTGCGTCTCTAGTGAAAACCAGGCTTTATTGGCGCCTGATAGTTTTGTTATTGTGCCACACTTATTAGCGTCTATGTAGAGTGTTTGTGGTCGAGTGCAACTTAATGGTTTGCGTCTGCGACAAGTAAGTGAATTCGCTTTCACACGAGCAAAGTTTTCTGTGACAACTTTACTGTGACAATTTTTATGTGTTCGCGTACATGAGAAAATTTGCCCGAATTTTGTGTGACAAATTGATTTGATGAACAACTGGTGCGAGCAAATAAAAAGTTGTCACAGAAAAGTTGACACAGAAAAAATTGCTGCTTTGGATGCTGCTTAAGTAAGATCTTTATTATTATGCCAAATTATCTATGATACTTTCGAATGTACGCTAATTGGGGACACCGAACTGCATAACAATATAGGAGAATACAATACAATCCTATAATATATACAACTGGTACAAATAGTAAAATTTATAAAATTAATAGAATGTTTCTTGTTTTCGTCAACATGGTTCCACTTCTCAGCTTACACGGATCTATTTCCCAAACACAATCCGCATTTCCTTGACTCGCTATACAAAGGAATATCGCTTTTAATGTCACTTTCGGAATAACCTCCACTTTAGACCCCAAGGAAAGGAGATCTGCCTTGTGGGATTTAGCTTTTTTTGATTGATCTGAAAACAGTGTCTTGTTTATAGTTCTGTTGTAATTGGCTATTATTAGCTCTCGTACTGTTTCCAACTTCCGGTCTCCATTTGGCCGAAACCACACCCGGTCTATATTTTTCTTCGGCTTCAAAGCTCTAAGGCAATCACCGGCATAAAATTCCACAGAAAGAGCAGACGTATGTAGCGATTCTTAAGTCGGGTTTTGGTTGCCTAGTTCTTAAGCCTCTCTCTGTTTCTTCTCGGTCAATCCGTTCGGGTGACGTGGTCCGGGCGAAAAAGCGGCTGTTCGGTGGGGTTTTTGAAGCGTTACATTGCGTTGAATGAGAACATTAGGAAAGAATCGATTTGTCATTATTCCAAGTCCACTGGGATTGATCAGGAAATAGCAAGTTAATTTGAAAATAGCATTATCAAGCTGAAAGATGGCTATATCACGGCTACCATTACAAACCCCGGAAGGTTTTTAGGAAGCAGTTTTCAATGCCTTACGGGAGTTTCATCCATTTATACCCCACGCTTTTGATCAGTTCTCATAGCACTGTAAAAAGAGTCGGAGAAAAAATACGGGAAAATTAAAAGTCGAGAAAGGTAACGGTGAAAAGGTGGAGAAAAAGGTCGATGAAAAACTCGGAAAAAGTACAGAAGATAAATCGGTTGTGAAATTAGCAGAACTATCGAATACCCTGATTCACAAAAATAGCACCAGTTCCATTTTATCGCGTGTGCCACCTTAACACGCTGTCCAGCGCATCGATTTTTGAGTTCGTGAATGCGCGAAGCGCAATGAACGAGGTACAGCGGTTGTCACTCGATCGATCCATCGTGTGTAACCTTTTTCCGAAATGGACTGGGAATGAGTTGACCCCACACAGGCTGCATGCGATGTATCATGATTCCATCGTGCGTTTGTCAATTGCATCCAAAAAACAAATATGTATTACCCTTGTTTTTGTTAAGTTAGTATGTTAAAACAAGCCGTATTCGTCTGCGGAACTATACATCAGGGCGATACGTGATTTAATATTTTGTCAAGAGGAAAACGATGTTTTATGAGTTTGTCAGCATTGCTGTACGATCAACATTTTTGCCCAGTTCATGAATGGCGTTCGTATGAGGTAGATGATGTCTTGTGTCTTGGTGGCAGCTATCTGGATGCCTTGAAAAGTGAAAAAATCGCTGACGCTCAAAGCCTGGCGATAAGCAACCTTCCTTCTGTTGCTCACTGGATCCGTGAGAGCAGTTGGAATACTTTCACTTCATATGCAGTCGTATCACTAAGTAAGCTTATAGTTGATTTACGCTTATTACTGAAAGCTTATCAAAATACAATCTTGGACACAATAAATGGAACATTCGGACCACCCCTCAACCCCATTTCAATGATGCCAAAATGGCGCGTTTTGCTCTTCGCGCGCCTTCATCATTGCTTGGGAGGGGTCGGGGAGGGGGTTCATTAGTCCATTTTATTCCGTCCAAGATTGCTGTTTCCTAAAATTATCAGGAAACTTCCAATCAACTCCGTCATATCCAGTCATTAATTTTCATTTCCCATAACATATCATTTGCATTCATCGGCTGACCCATAAGGTCCTTTGATTAGTGCGGAAATCAGACGTATTTAGTTTTCCATTATTACTTGGCTGGGGCGGACTCCTATGCATTCAATTCCGCCAGCTACAAACAGCCACGCGCGACTTCCGGTATACATGGCATGCAGACGTTTTTGGTGGAGGGTAGACGAGTGGACAGACCGTTCGTGACGGTTTGAAACAATTAAATGAAAGCTAGTTTAGACGGCAAGGTTACAGCTAACAGCCAATCCAATTGCCTCCAATTGCTAAATCAGTGTTGAACGCCATATAACCACAGATGCGTGTAACATTTATTACGTTCAGACAAACCAGTAACACCATTATGATAGTCTTTTCCGGAGAACGAAGCCATTTTTCAGGGGCACCCTACGAGCCAAATCAACCAAAAGCTGTAGAAAGGCATTTTTAAGTACCTTATGGTGTTTGAAGTCTGTTTAAAGCGATGTTTTCATAAGCTAGGAGAAGTTCGTCTGTTCGGATTTCCTAGCTGAAATTTTAATTACCCGAAAATATTAGGGAACAAAATCTTCCTTTGAGAAAATGCAAGCTGTTCTACTATTTTCTTTCCGAAAATGCTAGCTGATGTTTTTGACTGCCAAAAACAGCAATAACGACCCTTCCGAAAACCTCAGGGGCAATGATTTTCCCATTGCGAATCTTTTAGGCCAGTTTTTAGTTACGAAAATCCGAGTGCACTCTTTAATCGATACCGAAAGCGCAAGGCAAATTACCCTCCACCGAACAGATATCTACTGAAACTTGTTGTTGGGTGCCCCTGTTTTTTATTGAACGAATGCTCGAAATGAAAGGGTAGACAGGACCGTTCAAAGCTCGCTTCACTTTCTGGTCAGCATCAAGTACGTGTTGTGCGGTGTTGATTGATGGTAAAGCTAGCCCTGGGGACGAGATAAGAAAGCTGTATCATCATTTCAAGTTTACGCGAATTGTTTTGTCGAGTCGGCTGGTTGATGAAGAGAACTGTATACGTTGGTTCTGATGTTCGTTAATCGGGAATAAACCGAATTTACCAGACAACAGTAAAGTATTAAAAATTGTCATCTGAAATTGAGGTGGAAGACGTTTGAATAGCCTGCGAGCAAGCTCTCCTATTTGGGCGAGCGAAGCGAGCCGCGCGCGAACGCGCGAGCGAGCGGCGAAGCCGTGAGGGGCCGGCGAAAGGAGAGCTTGCAACCATCCCTTTCAAATTTTCATTTGTACTTCGCCCAGACGAAGGGAAATACCACTGGCTGAAAAATGACGTTCCGGAAATTAAAGTTGATTGATAACAGGCCTAGCCGGCCTGCCCTAAATTTTCGCGGGAAATGTAGAAACACGATGCTCTTTTCGCCAAAAACCCGTGTTATGTCGACGATCGCGGAGCTCACTCCGAAAAAGAAAACCGGCAGAGGAAGAAAATCGCTTTCTCCTTCTGTGAGAGACAAATGTCGTCTGTGTGGTTGTTCATTTAAAGTCAAATTTGGATCTCAGGCCCGGCATATTGGAACCGAGAACTTGTTTCAGCCCTCAAAGCAGAAGGGCTCGTTTGGTGTTATTCTGGCAAAGCTGTGTGAAAATGTTGGCTTGTCAGTAAAATATTGCGAGGATAAGTCGGAGCGAGTGTGTAGTTCCTGTGGAAGGAAGATCAGAAACCTTCATCAGTTGTTTTCCGTTGTTTCAAGCGCCTTGATTAATTCCGACAACGAGAACATTGATTCGAGCGAAGAGAGATTCAAGCGCTGCCTTCCAACGTCGGTTTCCTCGCCCGATCGAAGTCCACTGAGCAGGAAAATTCAAAAACAAGTTCATGGCAGAGTAGCTGACCAAGAAATAGCAGTTGACCGCCGAGAAGAACAAGAGAAAGAAGAGGGAGAAACGAGTAAATCGAAAAAGAGCTAAGTCCAGGAAAACACTGTTCTCCATTTCCGGAACGGACAAAGAGAATGTTGTCGATTTCAGCGACGACGACCTTAGTCTTCTGAATGTGGACGAGTTTTCAAATGCAAAAGAAACTAAAATCAAGGTATTGATTTCTTATCCGAGCGGATACGTTGAAGTCCGCTCTCCAGAAGATAAAAAAAACCATATCATTGGTCAAAAACATTGCGCTGAAGCAGTGGGAAGCTGTTGCGAATGCGATTTTCGATGTAGAAGAATTGAAGGAAGAGTTACCGACGGCCTTGAAGCGCTGCGTTTCCACAGAGTTTAAGGTATTCCTGGACCCTAATTTGGTCATTTTTGGACAATAGTTGAGGGTGTTATTTTTACAGATATATTACAGATACTGCACTCGTTTTAACATCACATATTCACTGAAACTTATAGATTCTTAAAAAATATTTTTCATTTTGGAAAAATTTAAGGAATGTTAAGAATTACAAAAATTCTGGTCTGTGGTCATCTGCAAGCAAATTCACAATAATGATTAAATCTAAATTGGATTTTATTATTTAGCTCTGAGATTTGGAACACGATTAAAATGGACAAAAACTCAACTTTTCACCGCAGTGCGTATTGTCATTTTGATTTTTTATGTTGTAATGAGAAAAAGTCAGAAATTTTACCTTCCTAAAATTCAAGTTCTCCTCACTCATGTGCTGTTCCACTCTCGAGTGCGCACTGCGGTGAAAAGTTTCGTTTTCCTATGTAGTTCGGCCCTGCCAAGTTTCAAACCTCAACGATACATCTTCCAGAAGTAAACTAAATAAACGTGTCCTCTGGTCGTATTTTATTAGCCTTTTTTGCCTGAAAATCGGCCATAAATTTCAGAAAATCGCTCATTTTTGACCGATGCTGTTGTATTTCAGTGGCAGCCATGTTTTCTGTGTCCACACTAGTTAAAACCAGCGGTAAAACGCAAAATATTCCTCCAAATATGGGTACATTCTCCATGTTTGTGTATCCATTTTTCCCGCGAAACCAATCACAGTGTGATATGAACGCTTCACCTAGCAACGACACCTCGCTCGCCTTTTGTCAGCATGTGTTGACAGCCATTCGATTTCGAATGTGCGTGAATCGTACTAGAGATTTATTTTTTGATGCGAAGAGATAGAAAGCTTTATTTATTACACCGATAGATTTATTTATGCTGGACAGTGAGCAAAAGGGTTGCTCACGCGAAGCCTTCACGAAGCCTGAGGCTCTAGACGTGGTTTTCGAATACGCTTGAACATTTTGAAACTACATGTAGAAGAAACTGGTTGAATGATTCTCTCGCATGAGTTCGCCTATCGTTCATCGATCCCAATGGCTTTAAATTTTGAAGATTGAAAGATGTGGAGCGCAAGCCGACGGCCGTAAATTTCGAAGACTGAAAGACATGGAGCGCAAGCTACAGCCGCAGCGAATGCCAAATAGTGAACAATAGGTTTTCGCCGCCGGCATTTCTTTGCTGTTCCTTCTGGCTTCAA
>JAEMWC010001325.1:47500-112500 GCA_016490735.1 Pachyseris speciosa
CAACACATTTGTCATTGAGAAGTACAGTACAAACCACGGAATGTAGCTGTCTTCTGCTTCAACTAGTTGCAGAGACTTTTCAAATTAATTGCACTGCCTTGAGTGGATTGGAATTGTTTGAAAGAAGGGAGATAAAGATTAAGTTAAAATGTGATACACACTCTCCTATCCAGTTTCCCCTCCCCAAACCTTTTGTACTGGCTTGACAATAACCAGCAATCATGGATGTAAAGTAATTCACTACCTGTAGCAGTTCCTCCCTTGTGTACAAAAATAAAGAAAGAAGCAAAAAAATAAAAATAAATCCAGACAGATTGCAAAGAGTACATGAAGTTTTTGAACTTTATTGTGCCCTACTGCTTTACAGGAAATTTTGTTGTTGTTTGGTAAGTGAATTACAATGCCACAGACTCTATAATGCGAAACATGACCTTAAGGTAGCATATGGCACAGTGCTTGGAGCAGGTCTGGGTATTTGTATGAGAAAGTTAATGGTTTTCAGGCCTGTTAATTTTGCTGCTGCAGGAAAATAATTTGGTAGTGCCCAAACGGAATTCTTCAGCTGCAATCTCAGTGTCAACATTACTCTAGGGGACAGTTCTCAAACTGCAGGTGATATGTACATATTCACACTCAA
Source organism: Pachyseris speciosa (assembly GCA_016490735.1). Classification (NCBI taxonomy): domain Eukaryota; kingdom Metazoa; phylum Cnidaria; class Anthozoa; order Scleractinia; family Pachyseridae; genus Pachyseris; species Pachyseris speciosa. The sequence continues at coordinate 48,138 of JAEMWC010001325.1, forward strand.
TATTACAGTTTCCAAGACCGCAGAATTGATCAACATAGCTTGCTCTTTAACTTGTCTGCCTTGTCATCCTTTTTGTGTGTTATCACAGCAATTGGTCTTCTCTGTATATCCTTAAAAATGTTAGGAGAACATAATTGTTAGTTTCTTCCTTTTAAGCAAATTGTTTACAAACAGTCTCCATAACCAGTCTAGTGGAGTATCAGTTTATATGAAATTGTATTTTTATTAACACAGATTCTGATGGTCAAAAGTTAATACATAGTTGCATTCCATGTCATCATCATCAGTGAACACTGATATGTGCATAAAAATGGACTTAATATAAGAGTACCAAGTGTTTTGAATTTATTCATTGACCTTCCAGAGAAATTATGGTGTATTTTATTTTAGAACCCTTAATGTTGAAATAGAAAAGCAATACTATCAATCTTTTATGGTCTGGCTTATATCTAAATTAAGCATCAACATCTTTTCTTCCTGTGTATGCTCATGTCATACTCTTTAGGTTGGTCAAGGTTTGAAAATGATTATACTACATATCGAATGATGAGGCTAAAACAAATCTTCAAGCTTGTTATATTGTAGTATTATTTCAAGAGAACAGTTAGTTTTGATTTTACAGTTTTGCATTGTACCAACATAAACTCACCTAATCAGTAACAGATAATTTACAAGGGGCTTAGATATGCAGGCACCAATAAACTTAATTTAAATGTTTAGGTACAACAGTTGTGATATATATGGGGCTAGTATATCAGTTCACTTCTGAGCATTCCTCTAGATCTGAAAGATGTACAGGTCTGTACACCATAAAGAGTATTACTTTACCATAAATAAATAAATAAATAAATAAATAAATAAATAAATAAATAAATAATAATTAACACAAGCTCATATCAAGCATACATCAGCCATCTGAAAAGGCCACTTTTCACCATTCACTAATCCAAAATATAACATTTCCTAAATTTCAAAGCTCTGTTGAAAATCAGCTAGTGTACAGACCTCTCATTTAGTTTTGCAGTCCCAGAGTTAAATGATAATATTCCAAGAAAACTTGTACAACTCCATAACACTTCCCTTCACAAGAAAGTGGAATTGCCAGTATTTTAGCGGATTGCCATGGACTGTTACCATTACAAGGCACAAGATTAGGACAAAATTAATTAACCTTCAGATAATTATTGCAAGTGTCTTAATTAAATATTTCAAGACCCTATTCTTAAACTGAAACAAAGGCAAACATGCCCATTGATAAAAAGATAAAGCTTGTTACATTTTAATACCAATATCCATGGGAAAGATGCCTTCTTACATTAGAGAAGAGCATCAATTTTTTGAACTATCACCCGGTATCTTGGTAGTTCGAATTTGAAATGTGACAACAACGTCCAACTTTTAGTTACTCACTGTAAACAGATTATAATAATCATTCTTTAAAAACATTAAGGGCTAACAGCCTTCACTCTGTGGAAAAATGGTGTTTTACATTTTTAAAATTGTAAAAATTCAACTCATTAAATAAGAGAAGGTTGTATGCCAAAGAAACAAATACAGTCCTTGCTTTGAAAGCTCATTCCATTTTTCCCGCTGTTCTCAAAAGATTACATGTATCTTTGAAAAATAAATTATTTGTGGAGAAAGTTAAGAACTTAGAATGTCCCTCGACTACGTGCTTTTGAATTTCTTTGGTTACAAATGTAACACTCGTAGAGAAAAATAAAACCCTCAAAAGTTCCACTTGTTCTAAGGTAGCCGGCACTGAGGTGACGTGTACAAAACGAAGTTGAAATCTACAACAAGGGCACAAAACGCACGTATTCGACGGAGAATGTCAGCATTTTACACCGAAAAAATGAAAAGCGCGCATTTTTTCCCGATAAACAAACTGCATAAAACGAAATTGAAATGAATAAACGATACACTGACGGTATTACGAAACTTGGGGGACCGTAAGAATAAAAAGTTACGTTCAAGTCTTTACTTGAGGTATACTACGACGGCAAAAAAACAAAATAACCACATATCAAAACAAAAGCAGAAAAAACTTTGTCAGAATGCAAATGTAATCTTAAGAAACTACAATAATGGCAAATGTCTATTAAGAATTACCTTGTTAAGTAGACTTGAAAGGAACCTCGACAAAAGACCTCTGTGATCCAAGTCTTCGAAAATCTTCGAAAACTAGACGGATGAAACTGCGAAAGCAATGCCGGTGGACCGCTTTCAATCACGGTGACAGAACATTTTTTAAAGTCTTTACGCCTTTACGGCTGTGAAGAGAAGGGGAAGACACTGTTACCTGGTACGTTTTAAAACTTGGGGGATCGTGAAAATTTTGGGTAATTTCGCCTCAGAGTTCATCAAAATTAACCTCCAAATCAAAATGTCCACCATAAATTAAACGATGTAGCTTATAATCGCCTTGACCTACATGGTAGTAATTCAGTTCACATTAAACCTCATCACCAATAGACTAACCTTGATTGTTTGGCTTCTCATGTCAACATCTGGATAGTCGGTGAAATTAATTTTCAAAATCACGAACCGCGGTTGTTTGGCCGCCCAGATCACTTTTTGGCTGTTAAGATCTTCTCAAAACAAGTCGCTTCAAGCACCTTGAGTACGCTGAGCACTAGCAATGCATAAATACTTCGTACTTTCGTTTATGTCTTATCATAACATCCGTCCAACTGCAAAAGATCGCTTTCGGAAAACTATTAAAGTGCATATCACCCCAAAATATTTTTTCGCTACATTGAACCTTTGCACCGCTTCGAAACGCGTTTCACTTTTCGTTTCTCTTTTTTACCAATTGCTAACTTTTTATAGTATTTCAAAGTTGCGAAAAATTGAGCATCGTTGTTTCACGACCGAGTCAGAAGGGGAGTGGGTCTATTCCCGGGTTGACGTCACAAACTGATTTGCATCGCATCAAGTCTTTGTAAACATGCATGCAAATCAGTTTGTGACGTCAACCCGGGAATAGACCCACTCCCCTTCTGACTCGGTCGTGAAACAACGATGCTCAATTTTTCGCAACTTTGAAATACTATAAAAAGTTAGCAATTGGTAAAAAAGAGAAACGAAAGGTGAAACGCGTTTCGAAGCGGTGCAAAGGTTCAATGTAGCGAAAAAATATTTTGGGGTGATATGCACTTTAATTGCGCGTTCGATAAGCAACATCGCTTCCATGAACGATCGTTCAGCATTCCATTGGAGCATGCGCAGACAAAATGCCCCTTTGCTAATAGCCAATCATAACGCGCAACTGACAGCACATGAACCAATCAGAATTCGCGTTATAAAAGTCAAAATCAAGTTGAAATGTTTGGCAAGCCTCATGCAAGCGCCATGTTGGTCAAAGCTTTGATTCCTCTGAAATCGGGCAGAAAAATACCGAACGCTCGGCGAGAACCAGAAGAAATGCCCAAACTATACGAATCGGTAAGGAAAGAACTTCAAGATGAGAAGTTTATTTAAGCTGGAAATGAATTGCACTGTGCTTGACCGCTTGTGAAAGTGGCGTGAACTTGCCCGAATTGGCAGCCCGAGAACAAGGTTGAGATTGTGCCTTGTAAAGTTTTGCTGGATAGGAATCATAGCCCAAGCAGCGGATCCAGGTTGTAGTATATTTTTAAGCTGAGAAGGTCTCAGAGAAAATACATTTTACGCTAATTTGACAGCCAAAACACGGCAACCGATCGACCGCGCAAAAGTTTGATTTGAAGCATTTACAGTCTATAGCATATACGCTTAGTTTGGTGTACGTTTTCGTGTACATTTTTTAAAATAAAGAATGTCTTATAGAGAATTTTGTTGTAGTGCTTAATGCAAAAATTACCTTGAAAAACGTTTACTGCCTATTTTGTCGCATATTTTGTCCTCTTAGCTTCGCTGTAGGTCGTGTAGCTCACGATCATCGAGGCAAGGGAAACCGCTGTGGTTTTTCTTTTGCTTTGTTTCCTCGGGCTCACGGGGGAAGAGATAGCTAATCCCCAAATCGAAATTTGGCAATTCTTTTTTTTTATTTCCTTGATATTTGTTCTTGAAATTGCTTTATGAGTCTTGCGAGAGCTTTGAAATGTTTTCAAATTGTACCGGGAAACACAAACAGCGTGACGTCACAACCGTGTTTACATACTCTCATCTAAACACACCTATTGACCAATGAGTGGGCGCGTACTATCTTAAATATTTTATAAAAAGTGAACAAGGGAGACTTTTGACTGCGCAGGCGCGTAAAAATTTTTTTTCTCAGTTTTCGACGATCACGCGGTTTTGTGTGCTGTTGAATTTGACAACCAAAACTTTAACGATAAGGCATTCTTAAACAGGTCGTCAGCAAGCCAAATCAAACATATTACCACGAAAAGCAATTTACGGTGAAGAAAAAAATTTGGGTGTGACATCAATTGTCGTAGTTTTGCCGTCGGTAAAAGTCTCTTCGTGTGGAGGTGTCGACGGTCAAGATGGCGATTTGTCTGCAACGAGTATTTGACGAGCCCAGTGTCGATGCATTTTTCTGCCGTCCGAGAGTCTGCTTCAGATCGTAGTTAATGTCAAGCTAAACAAGTGGGACTGTTGTGGTAAGTACAACCCATCTTTGGTTCCTGAGTTTGTTTTTTTTAGGTTTTTATTTGCTTCGTTTTCTGCCAAGGAAGAAATCGTGTTGCTATCATTTTCAATTCCATGGTGTTGTTCAACAAGATAATCTTACCGTTTTCGTTTACATCATTTCTTCATGAAAGTCGAATACAACACTGCAATTAACTTATCCTTCCATTTGATGGGTAGAGCTGTCGTTTCATATCCATGATTTTTGTTGTAAGGCAAGATGAATGGTTTGATTAGTAAATTTAGTTTTTGTACTACCTCAATTAAAAGTTTGTCATCATACCCTCGAGACTTTTGTTTCCCTTCGTGATATGGGAATTCCCATTAACAGGGGATACTTCTGTTAGTGTACTACCTGTTAGCAAAATCTGGTGCAATTTCGTGGTGCACCCCCTATTCACCCTGACCAGACAAAGCTTCGTTGATCGAATTTCATTTTCAAAATATTAGATTTTTAGGCTCACGCTTTTACCCTTCCTATATTTCGCAAATTATAATCTACTATCAATATTGAGTTATCACCAAGTCGTACTTACTCCAAATTTATTTTCTCTTAAATCTTAACTTTGTAGACCATTCCATTAAGTTATTTTGGCGTTTGTTGTCAGGACTGTCGTTCGCAAGTGAAATTAAATTGTGCTTCGAGATTTGATTGCGACTACATTTTTGTGTATTCCCGAATAACTAATTCGTGATACGGGGATCGGCCAAGAGGAGAGATTCTCTAATACCATCTCAATACTTTCACCGAAACAAAAGAAATTTAAGTACTGCTTTGATAGACCAAATTTTCGATCAAAGATGATTCTTGCGCGAGCAAGTTTGTTCCGCCTCTGATGGATGCCACTCGAATTCGTTTTCGTCAATTTGTCAATATGCCTTGGTCAAGCCCCCTTAATGCAGCTTTACGTCTGTTTGCTCATCCTTTTTCTTACTTTTCTCAGGTAATTTTGAGTTTGACTGCAAATTAAGAGGGTAGAGAACGTAAAACTATTTCAGATCAGGAGAATTTATAGGAGTAGTGATTTTAAGTGATAGGATGGCAGAAGAATTTCCAACCTGACAGCTGATTATGCTACATTTTCGCCAATTCTTCTGTTATTATGATAGCCTGCTTTTGTTTGCAACATCAACACAACCAGAAGAAGGCAATTAAGCAACTGGATCCTTCAACACATGTGAGGAATTAACTGAAAAAACACCAAAACATTTTACAAGTTTTTGTTTGGTGTTGCATCAACTCACTCAATTTTCAAATTGAAACATCATTTTGAATCTTAAATTGTGCCGTGTAGTTAAAATTCTTTTGCAAATTTGATTATTCAATACATACAAATGTGCTTTTCTTTTGTTTCACTTGCCGGGGAAGCAGAGGTGGAATAAATGTGTTACAATATTAGCTAAATGGACACCCTTCTGGCTAACACCTGAATGAAAATTGTTGAATAAAAAGTAATCATATACATTTGTAGCCTCTCTTTTAACTGAATCATCACTATTTAGACTTGATCATCTCTACAAAGAATTGATGTATTTACATTTGTTTTTATTAATGTGTTGTAATGTACTTTTATTAATATTTCAAAAACTAAAGAAATTAGTAGTTTCCTATGTTGAATGATACTTACACAGATTATTGTGTCACAAGTAATTTCACTAGTTGTGGGTTTTTCCTCTCATGATATTTGTTGAAATGAATCCCTCTTTTATTGTTCATTTGCACAATTGATGGTTTTATTATAACTCAACTTGAACACATTTTGGTTTTTCAAGTAAAACTACTACATATCAGGCCTCTTACTTCAACAGTGTAAAACAAACCTCTACCATTAAAAAATATTTTAAGTGAGCGATCAAAACAGAACTGATGCAAAACAGCAGCAATGCGTTTGTAGATTGGTTAGTAAAATTCTTTTTACTATCATCAGAATGTTGGGAGGAGGTCATGCAAAACAAAATGAATAAAAAATATTTGCAGCAGTATAAAACTCAAAAGATATTGTTAGCTCTGAGGGCCTTTTCACTTCTTGGGAGATTTCTCCTAAATAAACCAGAAGATCAGAGGCAAGTTGTGTTTCATAGCTTATGTAGAAAATTTTAATTATAATTCCATTCTTAGAACAAACAAAGCAAGCAGGTAAGGGCAGCTGTTTATTATGAAAACGAACATGAGGGTTCACTATTTATGAAGAAAAGTATAACAGTGAGTTTATTCAATAAACTCAGCCAATTTCATTCAGCCAATTCAAAGCCCAACAGATCAACTGAGGAATTACCAAGAAATCTGAGCTCCTCAATGGACAAAGCTTCAGTTATTCCAATGGGCAAAATTACTCGAAAAATATAACCACTTTGGTTTATTTTGACTTGAAATGGTTTCCCTATACTCGAACGTTTTCCATGCACATCAGTCTACTCTTAATCCGAGCACAACTATGATCCAAGCAAAGCCTAAATTATAGTTTAAAAATGTTAAACTGCAAATAAAGCCCAGTTGCTGAAACAAGGGAATCTGTTGATCATAAGTCAAATGTAGCAGTTCATTAGTGCTTGTCTTTGCAGTGATTGAATCTTAAAATTAACATGAAGAGCTTTCTGCTTTTATTTAAAAAGTATAAGGAGCTTTGTTCGGTACACTGGTAGACAATTGAAAACCTAATACACTAACCCAGCCTAATCATGAAATTTGATAAATGAGCTCCTTGATGTAAGCGTATATAACTTCAATTATTGAATATTTCAAATACATTTTAAAAATAACACTTCCGCTTATTTTCACTAGAAACGGTTTTCCTGCGCTTTGACCTTTTCTGTGTACATCACTGTCAAACTGAGTCTAAATTATACCGAAAAACTCACTGAATGTTGTACAGAAAGAGCCCGTGAAAGTACGTAGTTCAGTTTAATTTATAGAACTAACCTCGAAGCACATCGGTCTTCTGTTGACAAAGCCGCCTCTGAACTTTCGCTGACCTTTGACACAGCTATGAAGTGCTTCGTCATTTTGTAAACTTGACGGCATAAAGAATTTTCCCAAGCAGGTATTCCTGCTTTTAGAGCAGATCGCTCCTCATTCAAACCGTTTTTTCCCCCAACATATTCACGCTTACACGCCGCACGAACCTCCACGCAGGAAAACTCCGCTTGTACACTAGAGCGGATACTTGTACAAATAACATTTTATGGTCCTTAAGAAATCCTTTCCAATTTTTACTATCATTAGGAAAGAGGACGACACATGAACATTGATATTTTTATCCAAAATATACCAATAGAATAAGTGATCCAGTACATCTTTCCACCGGCGGCCATGTTTGTTTACACTGAAATCTCTTTGGCGCGCGTGTAGAGGAGCCTGGATTAAAGGGTAAGAATCAACCAATCAGACAAAAGTCTCCCTTGCTATAAAAAGTGATAATTAACAATTCGCGATACAAAAAAAGATGGCGCCACGTACGGAATTCTGGGTAGATTGACACGTCTAATGTAAACAAAGGCCGAGCGGAAACTCAAAGAAGTGCTCTTGGGTGACGGCAAGAGATTTTTAAATGCCTTTCAAGTGCTCTGTTTATCTTTGTCCACTCAAAAGCTGGCGACATAGAACCCTAACTTTCTTTAGCTTTCCGAAAGACCCAAAACGAAAACAAAAATGGGTCTCTGCTGTAAAAGCAAGAAGCCCAGACTACAAGTTCCAGGAAAACCATCGAGTATGTAGTGCGCACTTTCCCGGAGGACGACGGCCTTTTGCTGAAGGTATTCCCTCGATATTTCCCCGTAGAGAACAAGGAACTGGTCAGATTGTGTGGCCGGTGGACATCTCCTCTCTCCTCGATGTAGAAGGTCCAGAAGCCGCAGAATCATTGGTAAACAAAGAGCAAAGTGCAGACGCCGGCCGATCGAGTGGTGGACATGACCAGTTTTCATCGAGCGATCAACTCTCAGAGGAAACAGGAGGCGAAAACTCTGCCAGCAGCAGTTTTCAAAACGGCATATCAGCTCCAGAGTAAGAGAGTGCTTGCGAGTGCTATAAAGAAATCGAGGAGCTAAAGAGACGTTTGAGGGAGCTGGAGGAGCGTCGTGAGGTGGAGAGATTTGGCGTGAAAAGATTTATGGCGAGCGACTCAGATATCCGATTTTTCACGGGACTTCCGGACTACAACACTTTTCTTGCTCTTTATAATTACGTCAAGCCTAGACCTGGATTTAGACTGAACTATTATAATAGTGCATCCACAAATGTCTCAAAGCATCCTTCGTATATTGTTTCTCGAGGGAGGCCAAGAGATCTGTGTGACATTGATGAGCTTTTTTTTTAACAATGACAAAGTTACGCCTTGGTTTGTTAGAGAGAGACCTCGCAGACAGATTCAATATCAAACAGCAAGTAGTTTCACAGATTTTTGCCACTTGGATTGACCGTTTGTTTTACTGTTTGGGACTTTTTAAGTTTTTTGAGTGACCGAGAAACCTTGAAGTGTTTTAAATCAGGCTATGAGGATGTTTATTTAATTATTGACTGCACAGAGATTTTTATTGAGAAGCCTTCCCAAGTCATTCAACAGAGCTGCACATGGTCTGAGTATAAAGGCCATAACACTGGAAAAGGTCTCATTGCTCTCTCACCTCTATTTCTGCCTGTCTTTGTATCTGACATTTTTCCTGGAAGTAAATCGGATGAGGATATCCTGAAAGACAGTGGTATTCTTGCTTTGGCTCACCAGGGGGACAGATGGTTGGCAGACAAGGGATTCATGGTCCAGCACATTCTTGATGCTTTTGGAGTCATCATAGAAACCCCAGCAAAACTGGCCAAAAATGAGCAGTTCACAGCAGAAGAAGACATTCACAATCGCAAAAATTCTCAAGTTCATGTACATGTAGAGAGAGCCATTCAGAGGGTTAAAGTGTTCAGAATTCTTAAAGGGAATGTGCCTATTCGCTACCTACATCTGGTCTCAAAGCTGTGGAAAGTGTGTTGCTGGATGACAGCCTTTTCGCCACCCCTTGTAATAGCCACTGGGGAGTTGCTAGAGGATGATAAGGAGGAGTGATCAATCTTGTTCCACTCAGTATTTAGGACCCAGAGTTGGTCACTGGCCTTCTACAATATATTAACCTATGATTCAATAAAAAGTCCCATCTTCCATCCACATAGAGTATTTAACAGATTACCGCCTGACCCCCCTAGGCCTCTCGCTTACAGGAATTTTAGATAATTGGATAGCATTTGTTCTCCAGAAAACAACAATAAGACAAAAAGAGGAATACCTTCCCCTGCATGGTAGGGAAATTTTTATGAAATCATGCAATGCAAATGATACAATAAGTTGGAGATATTTCTGAAGTTTCAAGTGGACAAACCGTGAAGATACAACTTTGACACATTCTGTGAAGCTGAAATTTGCAAATATTTTATTTCAAATAAATATTTAATTTCAATTATTTAATTGACAATGGATATTTACATACAAATTTTGGTGAAATTTATTAAAATGCATTAATATAAAATTTATATTTATTCACAGAAGATTTGAGGGAAATTGTAAATACAAAATTCTAATTTATTCATTGAAGAATTACAAATGTACAGAAAACAGTGCAATTTAATTGCATGTCATATTTACAGTACCGGAAAATATTGATCAAAATACATATATCCAAATATTATTATAAGCTGCTGTTACAGACCTGACATCGTTGGGTATCTGGGCATTTAAATCACTGATCATAGAATAAGTCTATTGCAAGGGTGCTCTTTTTAAGTATGCCCTTTAACTGAACACATAAATTCAATATACCTTACATTCTCCTGTACTGTAGAAAACAATGAAGAGATTGTATTTTGTAACCCATACTTTTTGTACTTTGGTTCTTAAAAAAATTGTTCTTAAAAATAAAATAAAAAAAGGCATCCTTATAATCTCTTTACTGTAACATTAACAAGGAAGTCTAGACGTAAAATGGATGGTGAGTGAGTGAGATTCCAGTACTGACTTTGAATAAGATTAACAGCAAACAAACTGTCACTTGCTCATGCCTGGCCTGAATTTGCTCTAAAGCCAATTTCAGGGCATGCACGAGCAAGTGAATTTGCTGTTTGTCTCATTCCAAGGAGAGCATTGAAATCTAGACTAGCAGGGTCAGACAAAACAGAAGTACACATGGCCCGCTGGAAGTTAGAGAAGTGTTTTGGTTTTTCTTGCCTTTTATTTAAGATACAGTCCCAAACTTCAGCAAACTCCTTCCTGCCATAGAGCCCTACCAATGCTGGGGCCTTAGATGATGTCACCTTCCAATCCTCCCCTTGTACCATGCTTCACATCTCTGTGCTGGTGTGTTTTCTTTATTTTGTATGGTTGGTTGCTCAGGTTGCTGTGTTTTAGGGTGGGAAAGACAGAGGACTTTTTTCACCAATTGAGAGCATTTAGATTGAGCCAAATCTTGTCTGAAGGTTTCCACACGCTCAAAGTCAACTAGTGGCTCCCCTGGGGGTGTGGCACTGTAGTTTTCAGACATCTCTTCGGGCCCTTTCCTTTTTCTCCCCCCTGCCTTGTCATGGGTCAGTAAGTGTTTCTCAACTTTGATCTCATGAAGTGGCTGTTTTTTCATTGCTTCCTTTTCAGGATCTTGCTGAGCCCTTAAGGAGGGTATTCCCCACTGTTGTCTGATGTCTGTGCAGCTCAAAGAAGCAGGAAGTTTTGCAGCTCCAGACATTTTAGCCTCCACTAGTTTATAACAAAGAGCTGCAACGTGCTTGCAGTAGCCACGCTTTCCAGCTGCACAAGTTCTGTCTCGTGCAGCTAATATCACACCAGTAGAAGGCCTGAATACAACAATACAAGAATATATGCCACTTCCAGATGATATCCCCTTGGCTTGTTTCATGGCTGGCCGAGTGGATCCCTCTAACAAGAACATGTCACACTCTTTAACAACATTTACTCGTACAGGTTTTCCCGATGTCTCAAACTTTTTAGTTTTGGAGAAAGCATAGCCTTCAGTTATGTGGCGGTTGTCGTTGACATTTTGAAAACAATTCTCCACCACAGAATGCGTAGTGTTCGGGATATCTTTAATTGATGCCGTCCAGTTGTTCGGGGGAATGGCGTTTCCTGCAAGAAAGATTCCAATCAATCGCTCTTCACTGCTCAAGCTCTCTTTCCGGGTTTCCTTGTCAACTTCTCCTTCTGGATCCCTGAGCATCAGCTTGTCCCAGCCCCATTTGATGTAGGTGGAGACTCTTTAGAAATAACGTGACCAATAAACACGTTAAATCACTATTTTTATGTCGACAATCAATCGGAGCTATCGCAAATTTGCCGCACCATAAAGTTACGCAATTTAAACTTACTTGTTTTTAGATCTTTCAAAGACAATTGGCTCAGGTGCATGGCACCTCGACATTTCAGCCACCTTTCCGCTTCTGCTCTACTCAAATTATCGATATTGTTCACCAGTTTTGCACCAGGAATCGTGCCTTCTTCGAGCAATACGCCGTGGTCGCGTTGACTTTCCGCCATGTTTGTTTACATGACCTTGGGCCAGACATGTCGATCTACCCAGAGTTCCGTGCGCGACGCCATCTTTTTTTGTATCGCGGATTGGTTCATGCGTCAGCGTGCGTTCATCGAGATGTGAAGCACGCGGGAAGTTTGGAGAGCACGAAAGATACGTAAGAGTTGCTCGAGGCGTAGCCGAGAGCAACTCTAGCTTCTTGAGTGCTCTCTAAACTTCCCAAGTGCTCATATCTCGATGAACGCACAGCTGACACATGAACCAATTGTTTTATAACATTTTCAACGCGGTAGTAATAGTTTAAATATTATATAAAAGTTTACTGTCACCGAGGAACTTCGCATGGTTTTCCTCGGGCCAATTTTGTGCCAAAAAAATTGAGCAGCTGTACGGAAAGTGAAGAGTTTTCGATACGGCAAACGTTTGCAAAAAAAGACAAACATTCTTGAGTCCACACAACTTTCAAATGAAAGCGTAAAGGAATTCAAAGCGGATCAAAAACAAAACATGCAAGAAAACAAAGTAAGATGCGTATGTTTGTTAAAAGATTCTTGGAGAAGGTGGAGAAAGTAAACAAGACTAGCTAGTAACAAACACATCTTTTATTATTATTATTATAAGCTAGAAAAATTTCTAATTTTTGACAATATATGTCCGTACAAAAGACAAAAAGGCGTGTTACGAAACTGATCGTTTAGAGCAGTCAACAGAAACTGACCGCGGTTCAAAAACTACAAAACAACAAAACAAAATTATAAGAAAACAAAGCACGATGCGTACTTTACTTTGAAGATATTTGGAGAAGGTGGAGAATTGAGACAAGTAACAAACATATCTCGTAGTAAGCTTTTAAAAATTTAAGCAAATTTGACATAAATGTCCGTAGAAAAGACGAAAAGGTAAGCTTATACGAACCTGATAGTTCAAAAAGCGTCAAATCTCAGGACTCTCGGGAAAACAAAACTAACTGTTTCCCTCACGACCATACATTAAGTGTATAATATAACATGCAAAGTAGGGTAGTGTAGCCGTTAAACATCGCCATCACAAGTGTGATCAGGTCACGCTAACGGTTCCTTCGAGAACGAGAAAGACAGAAGAGAAACCACGGCCACGAATTGGCCATTTGTTTGAAAATATTGCATCATGGTATCATGTTATCATTTGCTACTAGTTCCAGTCGTTCACATGTCGCGCAGGGATAAACCATTTCAAAATAGCTCACGCATGCTTTGCTTGCCTATATTTATCATTGTTGTCAACGGCTTAGCTTAACGTATTTCAACTGGAGGTCACGTTTGACAGGGCGTTGAATAAATAAGCGAAGCGCCTGATCCCAGGTTAGATTAGGAATCGCTTTAAAATGCCCTGTTAAGTGTTAAGACAGTTGAAGAGACAATTGACAGTTTATGTGACGCCTTACTGTTATATGTCTGAGTTAAGAAAATAGTGGAAAATCCCATTTTTTTTAAAGCAGTGAAAGTCTTGTCGCCATGGAAACGACAAGTCACATAGAAAACAAACGTCATAATAAATAGCTGCTAGGTAAATTTTAGGAAATATTGCAGTTTAAGGTTCTCCAAAGTTAGCGCCGTCCTTTGTTCCGCATTTCTCGTCAAGGTTGGATAACAGGCAACTATTGTCTAGATCGAAATAGCAAACAATTGATTAAAAAAAAAAAATTGCGAAATACATGATGAGGTAACAATAACATTCGGATAAACATATGTTTAACTGGATGTGGATTAAAATGTTAGTCTTCCCAAGTTAAATTATCACACAGGTACATGTAAATATATTTGAAAGTAAATTATGCTAGGAGCCCATCACTAGGAGCGTATCATCCCCATGCTAAGCCTATGTCAAGGGAAATTTACCATTTTTAGACTATCTTTTCCCGCTAAAAAGAGGCAACGAGGACAGAAACGGCAACGAGAGCGCCACAAAACAATAGGTTTAATGATCGAAACTGGTGATGAGGCGCTAGTAGACGTGTGCTTTGGCGCTCCGATAAGAAATCGTACAAAACGCTCTTAAAGAACCTCTCTACAATCCTCTGGTCTTATACCTTCGACAGAACATACAAAGAAGTAAAAAGATGCCAAAAAACGAAAGCGTGAATAAAGAAAAGAGAGCGAGAGAAGGCAGTTCTACAAGCGACCAAGATGGCGACCCGGTTTATCTCGAGCTCTTGGAACGAATACAGGCGCTCGAAAGCAAGGATGAAACTAACATGAGGAAATTAAATAACATGCAAACTCAACTTGACCAAGCAAATGCAGAACTTTCTTCACTGCGCGAAAAAGTCAAGTCGCTTGAAGATTCACTTGAATTAACGCAAGCACAGCAAGAAGAAGTCAAAGAGAGAGTGAACACGTGCGAGTTAATTCGACAAAGTATCTACAGCAGACGCTGGAATTTAATTATATATGGAATAAATGAGTCAGAGAGTGAAAATTGCACAGATCTTGTCAAGAATGTAATGTCATCGGCTTTAAAGATTGATGAAGATAGAGTCAGGGCTATGAGAATCAGCGGGGTACATCGCTTAGGTAAGCCTGAACAAAGCAGCGAAAAGCCTAGACCGATTATCGCTCGATTTACGTGTCGGGAAGACCGAGACCTGGTCTCGCGAAATGGATATAATCTTAAGGGTAGTCGTTTCAAACTTGCCGAGGACTTACCCCAGGCTGTGAGGGAAATTCGGAAAACAATCTTGGTACCCGCGATGCGAGAAGCGAGAAAGACGGAGGGCACGAAAGCTACCATCACTGGTGATCGACTTATTGTCAACGGAAAGAGTTACACCTTTAATCAAATTCCGAACAAATGGAAAGGACCAAGGGAACCGAGAGAGCTGATTCTTAAATTGTTCTGACCTTTTTTTTACACAAGCATAGCTTGTCTTCTTAATATATGCTTTATACATCTCATTCCGAGGCCAAAAAAACTGAATACAGAAAGCTACTGTTACGTACATTAGGGCCAGTCTGAAGTGCGAATAATTACAATCATTCCTTCGCGTTTTGGTCTTTTTAGACCTTTTAATGTTATTTGTCCTGTTTTATTTTATGTACATGTAGTTAATCTTTGTTTCTTTTTTCTTAATGCACGCATAATTCTGGATTTCTGCTTTATTATTTCCTTCAGAAGGTGTAATTTTTTCCAACATTCCGTCCAAACTGAGAAAACTGTTGAAATTCATGAGTTATTTCATAATCCTCTGGGAACCGTAAGATTTACAGTCAAACCTCTATTAAGCGGTCACCCTCGGGAAAGAGCCAACTGGCCGCTTAATAGAGGTTGACCGTTTAAAAGAGGTTTTCCGAAATGTAGTATATAATAGCGTAAAATGGATCTGTAGCATGTTTACAGTATATTGAATCCCTTAACACCGGCTTAACAACAAACAGTAACACAGAATATGAGAAAAACATCAAGTAATTGCATGTTCAAGGAAGTTCACACCAAATTTAAGTTCTAATGTTGTTTGTAAGGCAATGGTCTTTGTTGTAAAGCGCATTAATAACGTTCAGTTTTGCCATTTCAACATGAGCCACTCTTACGCTGATTATTTGCATCTCCATTTTATGTTGTTTAATGAGTTGTTAAATGAAACTGGACATGGTTCGCGTATCGTGGTGTCAAAATATCGCATGATAATTGACGACGTGACCGCTTAATAGAGGTGAAATACAATAAAATTATCCAGTTGGGAATTCTGAATGGTGACCGCGTCCGCTTAATAGAGGTGACCGCTTAGTAGAGGTTTAATTTACAGTAAATAAGGGGACCACTTTTTGGGAATTTGATAAGTGTCCGTTTAATAGAGGGTGACCGCTTAATAGAGGGCCGCTTAATAGAGGTTTGACTGTATTTTAACAAATGAATAGTCCTATCGATATCAAAGTGCTGTCACTAAATGTCAGGGGATTAAACAAATCCCTGAAGCGTCGTACCGTCTTTAGGTGGCTGCATCAACAAAATTGCTCTTTTGTTCTTTTTACAAGAAACTTACAGCTCAAAGGAAATAGAAAATGCCTGGCAAGCGGAACGGTGAGGCAAAGTACTCTTTAACCACGGTACAAAACACAGCAAAGGAACCATGATTCTCGTTCATCCCAGATTGAAAAGCAAATGGCCGATACAAACGGCGGATACATAATTGTAGATGGGACGCTTGCAGAAACTCATACCGTACTTGTAAATGTTTACGCACCAAACGAAGCAAATCAACAAGTTTCCTTCTCCAAAGAATTGTAAAATCGATTCCAAGGATATTCGGATGAAATCATTATAACAGGTGGCGATTTCAATTGTACGCTGACCGAAATGGACAAGAAAGGTGGCAAAACAAACTCACGAAAGCTACCAGTCGTTGAAGAAATTAATAAATTAAGCAGCCTGTATTATTTAAACGACATCTAGCGTAAACGCAACCAAAATGAAGAACAATTTACATGGAAAAATAAGTCTTTCAAAATTCAATGTCGCCTTGATTACTTTTTAATTTCTAAACTATTAAATGCTTTGACAGATAAATGTAAAGTCTTATATGCGCCTGAAACAGAACATTATGCGATTTTCCTTCACATTAAATCCTTAGAACTCAAACAAGATAAAGGTCCTGGTTTTTGGAAATTTAATCTGTCACTTCTTCAAGATGAAACTTATGTGTCTAAATTACTACAGAGCTCGAGAACTTTAAACGAAAATACTTGGATGTGGAAGATCAAAGCCTGAGATGGGATTTAATCAAAATGGAAATAAGGGGTTTTACGGTCAAGTATTCAAAGAACAAAGCTAGAAAAAGAAAGTCCACTGAAACCTTTCTCCAAAAACAAATTAATGATTTATATAAGAGAGCCGAGGCAGAACCAAACAATAAGGAAATAATTTGTGAAATCCACGCTGCAAGACTGTGTTTAAAAAGGATTATGCAACACAAAACAAGGGGCGCAATTCTTAAAAGTAAAGTAAGGTGATTTCTGATTTGCCTCCTCTTTCTCAGAAAACATTACTCGTTTAAGGTCGGCACACACGAGGGGACTAGTCCCTGCGACTAGTCCCTGCAACTAGTCCCCTGAAGAGTTTACACAAAGGGACTGGTCGCAGGGACTAGTCCCACGAACAGTTCACACGCAGGGACCAGCATAATTTGAGGGGACAAGTCCCTGCGACTTGTCCCACGAATTCAAACATGGTTTGAATTCGTGGGACAAGTCGCAGGGACCAAATTTTGGTCCCTGCGACTAGATTTTCTAATTAAATGGGTAGTTCACACGAAGGGACTTGGTCCCCGGGACTAGTCGCGGGGACTAGTCGCAGGGACTAGTCCCTCCGTGTGTGCCGACCTTTAGATGAAACAGATAAGCTATCGTGTGAAGGAAAAGTTTCAACAGAAGAATGCTTAAAAGCTTTATATGATTTTAAAAATGAAAAATCGCCAGGAACTGATGGTCTACCTGCCGAATTCTATAAATTTTTTTGGAAAGAATTACAACTTGAGATGATCAACAGTTTTAACTTTGCTTTCGACAGTGGCACTTTATCAATTTCACAGCGACGAGGTATCATAACTCTCATCCCGAAACCAAATAAGGATATCACCTCGCTTGAGAACCTTACACCAATTTCGCCTCTTAATATTGACTACAAAATATTGACAAAAACAATCGCGAAGAGATTAGAAAAAGTTCTTCCGAAAATTATTTGCCCTGACCAAACTGGATACGTTAAAAATCGTTATATTGGCGAAAATGTTCGTTTAATTTTAGAGATAATGTCCTATACAGAAGAGAAAAATTTGCTGGGAGCTGCTCTTTTCATTGATTTTAGAAAGGCGTTCGATTCTGTCGAATGGAGTTTCCTTATTGATACCCTTAATGAGTTTAATTTGGACCTGACATTCAAACCTGGGTAAGAATTTTTTACACCAATGTTACAAGCTGTGTTTTAAACAATGGCCACGCATCAGAATTTTTCGTTTTAGAGAGAGGTGTTCGACAAGGTTGTCCTTTGTCTGGACTGTTATTTGTAATTGGTATAGAAGTACTTGCCAATGCAATCAGAAGTAAAGCCACAATCAAAATCAAAGTAGATGGAAAAGAAATCAAACTGTCGCTATACGCAGACAGGAGCCCATGGGCTCCTGACGCAGATGATACCACAGTTTTTGTGCAGGACCTCGCTTCTATCGCATAGCTGCTCGCACTTCTAAATGACTTCAAAAACCTATCCGGCTTGGAAATTAACGCTACAAAAACAGAAGGTATGTGGCTTGGTTGTTGGAAAAAATAACACCGAAACCCCTTTTGGTTTCCGCTGGCCTCAAGATCCAATAAAAGCTCTAGGTATCTTCTTTTCGTATGATTCAATTAAAGCAAACGAGCTTAACTTCGTAGAGAAAATAAGGAACTTAGAAAAGACTTTAAACAGTTGGAAAAGAAGAAAACTGACGCTTCACGGAAAAATTAATATTGTAAAAGCTATAGGGCTTTCAAAATTAATTTATAGTGCTTCTGTACTTGTCATTCCGAAAAAACTAATTGAAGAAATCAACTCAATACTGTTTAATTTCATCTCGGACGAAAAACCTGCAAAAATAAAAAAGTCGACTCTTATTGGTGAGAAAAAACAAGGCGGTCTTAAGATGATTGACTTTAATATCATGAATAAAGCCCTAAAAGTCGCTTGGGTGCCGCCTATAAGATCAGCAAATATTGCATCCTGGAAAATCATCCCTGAAGTTGCCCTGGAAAAGCACGGGGACTAACATTCCTTACAGATTGCAGCTATGACGTCAAAACATTACAGGTTACAAGTTTACCAACCTTCTACCTCGAAGTACTGAAACATTTGCAAGCTGCAAAGGATTGCATGGGATCTCTCCCTACCCATGAAGAGATAATTTGGAACAACCAGAAAATTTTAATCAATGGTAAACCAGTTTTTTACAAAAACTGGTTCGACAAGAGCATTATACGGGTTAGTGACCTCCTTCAGATGGGTCGCAATTTCTTATCGTTCAAAAACTTTTGTAACAAATTTAAGCTAACAATCCCCTTCACTGTCTACTTTGGTCTTATAAACACTATACTGAGTTAATGGAAACCTGTACACAAAGTCTTTTTCGTATCCGCCCGAAGATGAGAAAAATGAAGAAAAATTTTCCACCAAAATTGTATATAACACACTGTTGAAGGAAATCTTCGTACATCCAGCCGCCGAAAATAAGATTCTAAGACATGGTGAGTGTACGACACGTAGAGTGTACGAATTACCTTTCCAGATCAAAAACGACATTACAATAACGATGTTTCAATACAAGATTATCCACAACATTCTTGCAACCAGAGTAAGCCTGTTCAGAGTTAAAATCTGCGACAATAATTTATGTCCCCAGTGCTTATCTGACATACACTCTTTACATCATATGTTCTTACGCTGCTCCTCTGCAACTGCTTTTTGGTAGAATTTTCAAAGATGGTGGGCAACTAAAACGGAACAATCCCTTACTCTATCAAATAGCTTGATTCTATATGGGGTTTTTGATAACTTGGAACACAGATATTCTTTAAACTATGCACTCCTAATTGCGAAATTTTCTATATATTGTAGTTGCCTACACGATGAAAAACTCTCTTTCGACAGTTTTCTCACTTTTCTACGCGAAAAACTGAACATTCAAAAAGAAATAGCTATAAGAAATCAGACCATTACTACCTTCGATAATAATTTTAAATATTTCCTTTAATGTGCATCAGCTACTTGGATTTTTTTGCTTTGTTTTGCTTGTCAGTTGTCTGTTTTGTTTTGTAAATTAACTTAGTATGTTAGTTTGCAAATGTAAATTGTGTTAGTTTTTTTCTAAAGTCAATAAAAGTGTGTTAATTAAAAAAAGGTTTAATGATCGAAAACAGATAATTGTGGTGCTATTAGGGAAGTTCTAAAACGAAATAAAATACTTCACTGTTAAAGGCGAGGGAACATTTCGTTAGATGAATTAATGAGTTTTTCTCTCAGAAGTTATTAAAAACAACAGCTGGAAAAGGCTTTACTTTCTGTTTGTGCATTCGGTGTTGCTTACTCTCATCGTTTTCGCAAGCACGTTTTGAGAAAATTGGTTATCATTTATCTTTCAGGTGAGTGAAATTATCTTGTGTATTTTAATTTTTTTTCGTTTTTCATCTCGTAATTCAAGATTTCCTCCACTTAGCCTAGTCATAAAGTGCCCAATTCAGACAAAAGCGCATTTGCAGCATTAGTCTCAAATAAAAGGTTCTTTAAGCTGACAATTCAGTGAACGCGTTCTTGATCAGCTCTTATCTACACATTAAAATATCTTGCAAATGTTGTGGAATTTAAGCAGTAGAATAACTTAGATCACCATTATAAAATCACTAGAAGTCAATTTTCATTAAGAGAAGAAGGAATTTCCTGTAGAAACTCTCATGGCTATTCATACTAATAACGAGCCAAACATGAATAGCATTGTGAAAAAAAATGCAATGTACATTGCTAGAACCCCAGAAAAATGTTTTTATCGTATAAAAATGGGAAATAAGCACAAGATGTGAAATGTTGCTTCCCTTGCGTGTTTCGGCGAGAATATTTTCGCTTCGATGATTAAACATTTCCTCGTTCAAGTTCTATACGTAGAAAACATTTTGAATTTATTTGTTCGGTATGAAAGCTTTCTTATGATGTATTTATAAAGTTCCTTCCATGACAACCACTTTCTGCTCGAATTTATGTTAACTCATTAACCTGTCTCAGATAATTATCACATAGGGAATAATCGACATCTTATCGCAAACACTCATGTTTTTCTTGTTTACCAACAGTGTTCGCATTAATTTTTTTGCTATAACACTGATCAACCGAGCCGATGTTCAGTAATGCCATAAAGCCTTCTCACCTTTCTTTTTATGGTTTAATGCTTGACACCAAGCACCAGCTCATTTCCCAGTTTGTTTTTGTTCTTTTTTTCTTTTTTGCATTTAATAACGAATCGAAGAGCTCCTGTGAGCAAACTTGTGAATTCACTAAATTGGTGGAAGCAGAATAAAAGAAAGGATAAAATCCTATACATATAAGGTGAGTGGGATGAAGGAAGTGTTGTTTCAAAATGTTAGAGACAGTATATGAGGCTTTAAATTTCGTGTTGTCTTGTATTATCGTCACGCGAATCACGAAAGAGCAAAGTCGTGAGGAGAAAATCATCGAAAGTTAGCGACTTCCGGTAAATGCACGAATTTTGGGTTACTTATCGAACTCTTTGTTTTGCAATGTATTGTTTTAAGAATTTTGGGTCATTGATCATTCTTTCTGTTCTGCAAGCTATTTTTCCACCCAATGCCACGTACATATTTTGCGTGTTTTGAGGTAAATCAAGCTCAAGTTAAGAACAGCAAAAATATTTAGGATGCACAGTAGATAATAAATACAATATGATCAACAAATGTTCAGAACAGAACCTAGTAAATTTTGATAATTTGTATTGATGTCGTGATAAATAGATGGTGAATAAATTTTTGGGATAATTATAGTTTATAGGCAATGTTTACGCGTTGAGGTTGGATAAGAGGCGACACATATTTAGGTCGAAATACCAAAAAATTGACAAAAATTAGCACAATGTTGACGAGGTAACAATAACGTTGGAATAAATGCTTGTGCAACTGTGTGAGGATTACACACGCACGTACTTGTAAATGAAGTTAATGGTTTCTAATATTCATTCTCCAGGTACATCAAACAAATATGGAAAATACAGGGATACAAATATCACCTCCCTTCAATATGCATATTCCATTTCATATCATTGAAGTCGTATAAATTCAAAATGAGAATTTTGCGTGACTGACGAAGACATTGCGACAATGCTAAAAGTTGCGTTCATTAAAGGAACCAGTTGAAAATCAGAGAATTTAGGTTGCTCTTATAATTTTAAGTGAGTTTTTACAAGGAGTAAGTTACACTGCCGCTAAATGCGACGGATAATTTTTTGAGATAAATTAATGAATTTTTTGTTGTTCTTTTTTCGGAAGAAACAACAGCTGGAAAAGGCTTTACTTTCTGTTTGCGCGCTCTGTGTTGCTTACACTTGTAATCGGGAGCAAGTTAATTTCTAGCAGAGAGAATTGCTTATCCTTCCACTTTTTGGTGAGTAAAATTATATTGTTTATTATTGTTATTATTTTTAGTTTTTCGTTTCTTGTATTTCAAGATTTCCTCAATTTAAGCTCGTCGTCTAGTGCCAAATTCAAATAGGAGCACATTACCATGTTAATAACAGACACAATAAAAGTTAAGCCATAGAGGAGCTTAGATCATTACCTTATAATTATACATAACATCATTACAAGCGAGTAAAAGAGGAAGGAATGCTATTTATCGCTTTCCTCGAGAAATTCTCATTGCTAGTCGTACTAATAACAAGCCGGGCATACTAAAAAAAGGCAATTCGCGCAGTGCCATATATATGGAAAAGTAATATTAGGTTAGTTGTTAAGTGGTCAAGATGTTTTTTTTTCCTTGCGTGGTTTTGGAAGGATGGTTTTTGTTTCTTCGATTAAACATTTCCTCATTTACTTTCTGTAGGAAGAACAAATTCCTTGCTAATTGAATATACCGATAAGCTTTCTTTTGTGCCGTATTTATAAATTTATTCACATGACAAGTTCTCTCTCTTTGAATTCATCTTGAATTAAGTTGTCAGAGGCCAACATGTCACCATAAGGGGATTTCCGACATGTCGTACATTCGATAAGAATTTCTTGTTGTCTTATCTGAATAACAGTCCAATAATTTTCAGTCCAATTGAATACATGCTATAGCTTTGTTGATTGTCTTTTTTTTTTTTAATTGCAATCCATAACACAGATAGGCCCGTCCCGATTGTGCTCGGCAACTTTGGAGCAACTTTTGGCGTTTGGGGCAACGTTTTGCACTTCTAACAACCTCAAAGTTTGAGTAAAATGTAGGTTTGCAGCACGTATGAAGCACGAAAAAGTGAACAATTTGATAGAAAGTGGAGCAGAGTTGGCGCAGTGGTGAGAGCGCTCGCCTTCCACCAATGTCTCCCTCGTTCGATTCCCGGACTCGGCGTCATAAGTGGGCTGAGGTTGTTGGTTCTCTACTCTGCTCCGAGAGGTTTTTCTCCGGGTACTCCAGTTTTCCCCTCTCCCCCCAAAACCAACATTTGATTTCATTTATTTAGAGTTGATTTGATTTAGTCTCCCCAATTAGTAGAGCATCTGTGCTCGGCTAAATACATTTGAGACTTAAATAAAGTGATTATTACTATTATTATTATTATTATTATTATTATTATTATGTTAAATTTACGCGTAATTATTGAATATTTATCAACGCACTGAACAAATAGCCTGTCACCTAATAACGTTTCGCAGGCCTATCGCGATCCTTGTCTAATCTATTACGGATATTCAGTAGAGTTAGTTTCATTCAAGTTCCCTCATATCATTCAGCAAGACGTCAAATGAACCATATGTTTTGCTCCGTTAGGTAATTATTGAGTTTAGAAACGTTGTTATAGAAATATCAAGAGATTTTGGTCGCAAGTTTTGAAATTTAGCAACTTTTTGGCATTTCAGTGAACATTTTTTCAGCATTTTGCGAACACAATCGGGACAGGCCTAGACATGCATGCTACGGCGAATTTTAGAGCAACAGGTGTTTCGTATTTATTAAAGCAAATTAGGAAAGATTTTATCTGGGCAATCGTAACGTCAAGGCTAAGTTGACACTTAAAAGCAGCATACAGAACCAGTCAAGAACAAGACTTTTTATCAAAATCGTATCTCTTACTGATTAGTTCAGCAAGCAGGTTAAATAAAAAGCAACGTATCTAGTGACTAATATTACTCTATGCCAAATTTAAGACTAGAAGTAATGTAGAAGATCGGACACTGGCCACGAGAACTCGCGTCCAGCGCAGTGAAAGTGGAATTAAGGCGTAAGGTCCCGCGATCTGGAGCTTCACTCTTATCTCACAATTTTATTCCGTGACCTACCTGGACATTGTTAAGGCACACGATGTTCAGTAAGCGTCTTCGAATAGCAATGTTTGGTCTAAGTAAATGAGAAAATTAAGGTGCATAACATTGTACATTGTACATTTTCCAGTGGCTCCTTTTTGGTAAAATTCTAACCTGTTGCCCTATTTTGCATAACTATGGCCAATGTAATTTACTACTTGGCTTGATTTAAGGAGCTGCACAGTGTTTCCATTGCAACCAAGACAATGTCAAAATTAGCCTTAAAGAATTAAAAAAAAAGATAGTTTGCCCCTATGATTAGGCAAATATTTTCTTACTTTTCACAATTTTGCAAACATCACATCCTCCCTTTGTCTTAAATCTCGTTGCAGTCGATGAGCTTACTTTCTTTTGACTAAGCACCTGTAAAAATGTTAATCCCCAGGCGTTAAAATGCGGCACTAGTGTGGCGTTTATTTGGACTACCCCTGCCAATAGATTTTAGTTCTGTTGGAACGCATACGCTTCCTTGAATCCTCTAAAGAGTAAGGCGGTGTAATTCATATTATCATTACGGTGTATGGAAACAGTTCACCTTTGTTGAACCCAAACAAGTTAAATCACATAGGATTGCTGAAATAGGCTAGAAAGATGAAAATAGCAAAGGAACCGTAATAAGAAAACGGAAACGTTATGTGGAAATTTTTAGCACGCCATTGCTTGTCTGCATATATCATAGTAAAATTTTTCAAAAGAAGAAAAAAATGAACAGCTGAGGAGAGCCAACAACAATTTCATATTTAGTGCGGGTAGGAAAGAAACACAAGTTAAATGGTATGATTGCATGCTCCAATCTTTAATCTGTGAAGCATTCTCTTTAACTTGCCATTGACCAAAACTCACTGGCAGCTTATGATATACTGAAAACATTGTTTATTTAAAACTTTATAAAAGTGGACTTTCCATTTCAAAAAAAGTACCAGCTGCAGATGGCGCAGCAACATTTAGGGGCTATGCATTATTTTCCTCTTTTCTTGTGGGTGGCTTTGTTTGACATCATTTCCTTCGCTGCGTGAATTTAAACTAATGAGCTAAATTCTAATGATTTGCGACTTGCAAGATTGAACTATGGATTTAAAGGTTTGCGGATTATGTGAAAACTTGACTAATGTTCAACGACGGTTTTTTTAAACCAGCAGGAGCCGTGTACTCAGAGCAAAGGACAGCAATCTGTGGAACCATGGCAAAGAATTATTTCTACGTCATGAAATCAGTTATTTTTATGTTTGTGCTACTGTGGGGAATGAACAGTGCCTTTGCCAGCAGAGGTAAGTTCACTTCATGTGTCGTTTCCTTGTAAACTCTATCCAGAACAAATTTTTATCATTTTCTACGATGGGAACTGGGGATATTGGTTTTAACCATGTAGGGTGTTGGTGTCTAACCCTTTTGGGAGCATTTGCACGGGCTTTATGATGCGTTGTTTGTTTGTGGATAACATACAAAATATCTAGACTCTGTCAGTTCACAATGGAAACCCAGTCAACAGAAAACAGGATAATATCGATCAGTTACACAACATGAATGTTAGCTCAACAACACACGTTAGGCTTTATCTCGTTGATTCGATTTCTGAGCAAATCCACTAAATTACACCGCTCTCGGAGTTCCTCCATAGCGTGAGTGTAGTGAAATTTCAGCTGACAAATAGGCTATCAGTGGGCCCGTTAATAGCAAGACCTTCTTTCCTTTCATTCCAATTTTTGAAGGCTAAAGTCTTGTAATGATCTGTCCCACTTCCATCTGCTTGTCTCGGGCCGGGATGTGATGTGTCAAGGAAAATTATGAGATAACGAAGCAAAAAGTGATGACATTACTTTACTTATAATTTGGCAATGCTTTGGTGGGAGAAAGAGGCCTCACAATGACTGACAGGGTACTTTGGTTGTAGATGACCATCGTCCTTTTGTAATTTTATGCACGTACAAAGCTTTGAGTGAGCAGAATCCGTCACCAGTCCCAAACGATACCTCTTTCCTTTTGTTGAACAGCTCAGATCTATTTGTTTATTCACGTCGCCCCTACCGTCATTTCAGTAAATGATATTTTGACATTCAGAGGGTGCGCCGATTTCATTTGTGTTTTAGCCTCACACTATCTATCACGCGTAATATATGGTAAGTAACCGAGCGAAACCGCTTGCAGCATCTGTAAAGAATGCTAACGTATTTATATCACTTTGGAAATCTTGGAGCAAAGTTTCAACGCTTGCATAAAAGGATGCATTGAACTGCTGATTAAAATACTTTTTTCTATCAACAGAATGTGGATCAGCTGTAAACAATTCGCTTACAAGTCCAGGATATCCAAACAAGTACCCCAATCATATATACTGTGCTTATTCAGTTCCAATTCCAGACGGCGCAGCGCTTATTGTTAACTTTGAGTACTTTGACCTGGAGTATCACAAGTCGTGTGGGTACGTAAAATCCATAGCTATTACTATGATATTGTTTTAACTGACTGGTTCACCATTCCCTGGCAATTAAGGGGCCGACTACATGAGCCGGGCTGGCCCGGTTAGGCGGGCTGACTCGTTTAGCCGAGATCCCGGCACGTCTGCGAAAAACACCAGAAATCTAGTTTGACATTATATGATTAGCGGGCTAGCCCGGTTAGCTGGGATCCCGGTATTACGACGCTGGGATCCCAGTGAGTTCCGAAAGTAGCAGCCACCTTTACCTTCGGAATAAGCAGGCGTAAGGGACCACAACGTCAGGTAGCTAACATACGTAAGTAAAAAATCATGAATAATATATGGTCATCACAACCTCCGAATAAGCATAATGTCGCTTCAATTCGCTCTTTCCCGTTCATTCACTGCCATTCTTGCACAGCAAAACATCAAGCGTGGACTTGAGCGAACACAGTTTCTCTTCCGATTGATGATTCCTTAAGCTCTGTGAATTCTTTCCTAACGAAAACAATCCTACAGACAGAATCGTTAGTCACTATAGTATTTTCGTTTATACCGGTACTTTTGGGTGAGCCGTTACTTTTTGATATTACTAAAAAGGCCCTAAAGCTAGCTGACTAATGGGTAGTGGTTATATTTGGGGGCTGCTACTTTAGAAACTTTATTGGATGAATGCTAATCCGTGTTCGAAAATTTTCGTGTTTAAACCTCAAACTCACTCTCCAATCAGAAAAGAGTGTTAAGAAAAACAATTTGTTTTTGTTCTGTTATAAAAGTTTATCCTTGTTTTTTCTTCAATAAACAGCTTACTGGGTCACACATATGCAATGGCGTCATATGTATAAAGCAACATGTTGGATTTGTTTTGCTTTTTAGGTGATATACTAAATTAAATGAATCCAACAGGACTTAAGCAACATTTATCCACCAAAGTTTCGTAATCACTAAAGTGATCCATTTTGCAGTTTTGAAGACGGCATTCAATAAGGAATGGATAGACCGGTATAGAAAATAACTTGCAAGCAAGGGAGTTTTATGTCATATCTAAAGATGGGGATTTCTATGAAAGTCTTACATTTTATGATCTTTTATAGAAAGATTCGTATTGAATTTTAAAGCCTTGCTATTCGGTCGCGATCCTTAAACGTTGTTCGGGGTAGGTGCCCGATGAGGATGAAGATTTGTTGGTTTATTTGGTTTGGATTCAGGAAGCCCATATTAAGACAAGATGTCCCTTGAAAACTATCATACATTTCGATTGATACGCAGGCCGGAATATTTTCTTGAGGCGTTGCTCTTATTCAATGTGTGGGAACAAGTATACCAAGCTTGACGGGTATACAACAATCGCGCAAAAACGAAAATTATAAGTATTTGTATGTACCCAACCCATTGACTTGAGAAAATTCAAGGCACGTACATCAAACGCAGTTTTCCGAAACCTATCTACATCGTCTGAGTTATCTAAAAAAGTCCGAATCACAAGGATCTAGCCATTGACCTCTGGAAGCCAGAAGTCATTAAACAACGGCAATGGAGGCTCTGTTAGACGCTTAGGAAAACTAAGAACGAAAAATCCAAGTAAACGCGTTCCAAACTAATTTGTGGTATTACATTTTAGAGAAATTCCGTGCATGATAACAACAACGCACTGAAGAATTTTACCAATCGGTGCGAAGTAGGGCATTTCATCGGAGCAAAATTTGGTTTCCGTCAAGTTCATAGGAGGCACGATTTAAAATATGACAATTCCGTCAAAATCGCACTATTTATTCCATTTTGAGCAAGCCTAATGACAAGAATACATTTTACTTTTTCCAAATTAGAAATTCCGAATTTCGGAGCCCCTCAACACTTATCCGAGGAAAAACGGTCATTACTATTTAACTTGAGAGGTATTCCGAATTTCGGAGCCCCTCAACACTGATCCGAGGAAAAACGGTCATTTCTATTTAACTTGAGAGGTATTCCGAATTTCGGAGCCCCTCAACACTTATCCGAGAAAAAACGGTCATTACTATTTAACTTGAGAGGTATTCCGAATTTCGGAGCCCCTCAACACTTATCCGAGGAAAAACGGTCATTTCTATTGAACTTGAGAGGTATTCCGAATTTCGGAGCCCCTCAACACTTATCCGAGGAAAAACGGTCATTTCTATTTAACTTGAGAGGTATTCCGAATTTCGGAGCCCCTCAACACTTATTCGAGGAAAAACAATCATTACTATTTAACTGTGAGAGGTATTCCGAATTTCGGACTCCCTCACCACTCCTCCGAGTAAAAACGGTCATAACTATTTAACTTGAGAGGTATTCCGAATTTCGGAGCCCCTCAACACTTATCCGAGGAAAAACGGTCATTACTATTTAACTGTGAGTGGTATTCCGAATTTCGGAGCCCCTCACCACTGCGAGTAAAAACGGTCATTACTAACTGTGAGAGGTATTCCGAATTTCGGAGCCCCTCAACACTTATCCGAGGAAAAACGGTCATTACTATTTAACTGTGAGAGGTATTCCGAATTTCGGACTCCCTCAACACTTCTCCGAGGAAAAACGATCATTACTGCGGTTTAACTTGATAGGTATTCCGAATTTCGGACCCCTTCAACAGTTATCCGAGGAAAAACAAATTACCATTATTATTTAACTTGAGAGGTTTTTCCGAATTTCGGACCCCTTCAACACTTGTCTAGCTTGGAAAAAATAAAAACGATCATCGGAGATCTTCGGTTAGGAAAAACAATTTGTTCTATCCAACTCGAAAGGTTGTCCGAATTGCGGGTCCTCTCAACACTTGTTCTAGGATTAGCACAGTCTTTACAAACCAGTAAAAGAAACGCGTTTCATTACTGTTAGAATTACTGAACACGTTACAACATAAAATGAAATTTAGAACAAGATCTAACGAAAAAGTATTTACTAGTTTCATAACTATTGATGATAACACATATAGTGTATTTTAATGAAAACAAAAGACAGCCTGTTACTGAGCGCCTTCGGACGAACCAGCTCTCTCTCTGATATTTACAACAAATTTACTTTTTCTCCTTCCTGTTTGCCCAACGAAGATGCTGTTCCTCCTCACCTTCAAGCCTGCTAGCATCTCATTTCCTAAAAAATGGCAACACTTGCATCAAACGAGAACTGACTAACATATATCACATTAATATACAAACACCGCCAACGGCTTCTGTAAAATCTGTTTGCATGTTTAAGTGGTTTAATTGAGGTCATTTAAACAGTGTAAAATAAAGTTGAAGTTGAAGTTTTAGGAAAGCGATGGCCG
This sequence comes from Pachyseris speciosa, assembly GCA_016490735.1. Classification (NCBI taxonomy): domain Eukaryota; kingdom Metazoa; phylum Cnidaria; class Anthozoa; order Scleractinia; family Pachyseridae; genus Pachyseris; species Pachyseris speciosa. The sequence continues at coordinate 78,040 of JAEMWC010001325.1, forward strand.
AACAATCTAGACGATTGTCTGAATAAAGGCGAAACAAGGCATTTTACGTTCCATGCAACCACTGAAGAGAAAGTTTCCTACCTGGATTATCCTTTCCTTTTTTATGGGCCGACGGCGCGCTTACATCCAGCAAACATCAATATTCTAGTCCTTTCGAACTTTTCAAAGCAAGGCCATTTCCGACAATCTTCGCTTTACCATCAACAACCCGTAATGAACCACAACTTCGCTGCTTGGGACGATGTTGTTATCAGGAACTGAAACACTGATTACTAAAGCAAGGCTAGTGATTAACTAACAGAGTTCTTATGTGCTGATCTCTCTTATTCCAAGCTGACAGTGAGCTACGTGACTATTTTCTTAGCATTTACATGTTCTCACGGTTCATATTTGTTTAGAAGAGGTGTGAAAAAGCGGCAAAGAAACAGAATTCTTTGTTCAAGTGATTTTTTTTTGCATAGATTTTTTCTGTAGCAGATGACAAACCAGACTTAAAATGAGGGGCGCTGGGGCTTCAAAGTTTCCAGATAAAAATCTGGTTTCGAAATCTACCGGGTTGAAGTTGTCAGTTGCAACAAACACAGCTCATCCCTTTGATCTAGATTCAGTGGTCGGTTTTGTTATTGTCAAGTTGCAATCAACGCGGTCATTTCAAAAATTACACTAACCTAATGTAAGTTGATAGTTGGTACCGTCAGTGATACAGCAAGGTTATCGAGTATATAACGTCCCTTGTCTGTCCGTAGTTGATAGATATATGTTCGACTTGTGGTGTGAGAAAAAAAATTCTTCCCAGAGTCGTTCAAGGTGACAGAACTATGCTTGGAAGCCGGCTTCTAATCTTTCATTTCCGATAAAGTGAACAATAACCTATTCTTTGCCCACAAATTTAATCTAAAAGGTGTTACCGACGCAATGAGATGTGGGTGATCGTGTCGTTGTTCGAAATGGAACTGTCGAATAGCCCATCAAACATTCCTGATGTCTCCACTGCTTCGCTTGAAATATTTCAGACGATAGTTTTGATGATACGTGTTCGAGTTCTTGCACTAATTTATGTCATAGTATTCCAATCAAGGAAACTACTTCTGCTCCTCAAGACAGTCGAACGATCAACGAACGATCTTTGTCAGTTCAGACTTGAAGTATTTGACAAGACCGCGACCTCTGGTGAGTATTAACATTTGCCTGTATGTGAAATTTCCCTTTTTTTATAACTTTGGTTGTCTAGGCTAGATTTTTACATGGTATTCTTTTCAGTTCAACGAACAATCGTGCATGTGTGAAATGAGGCGTTCAGTTCAGGTTACTGTAAACGCTCGGGGATAAAAATTTTCAACATTTAAGTTTTGCTCTTGTTGATTAGACGAATAATTAATGTAGCAATTAGCAAAAGAAAATTTCCAAAAACAGATTTCCGTGAAAATTTTAATAAATACGGTAGCTGAAGGTGTCGAAATACGTTGATTCAGCAGTCTTTTGACATTTTTCGTGTGTACCTTCATTCGGGATCTGGAATCCCGTTTACACTTTCGAGTAAATTGTGAGCCGGTGGTATTTGATTTTATTTTCAGATATATTTTCAACACCAAATCCATTTATTCCGATCATAACCGGAGGATAAATACTCTGTAACATATTTGGGGAACTCATAGTCCGGGTTCCGAAATTCTGAAACCGGTCTTAGTGTTGGTAGGGGTTTCCGAAATTCGGAAACGTCTTGGTGCAGGTAGGGGCTTCCGAAATTCGGAAACTGCTTGGTGTTGGTAAAGGGCTTCCGAAATTCGGAAACGTCTTGGTGTTGGTAAGGGCTTCCGAAATTCGGAAACGTCTTGGCGTTATTAGGGGCTTCCGAAATTCGGAAACGTCTTGGTGCAGGTAGAGGCTTCCGAAATTCGGAAACGGCTTGGTGTTGGCAAGGGCTTCCGAAATTCGGAAACGTCTTGGCGTTATTAGGGGCTTCCGAAATTCGGAAAAGGCTTGGTGCAGGTAGGGGCTTCCGAAATTCGGAAACGGCTTGGTGTTGGTAAGGGCTTCCGAAATTCGGAAACGTCTTGGTGTTATTAGGAGCTTCCGAAATTCGGAAACGTCTTGATGTTGTTAGTGGTTTCCGAAATTCGGAAACCTCTTGGTGTTATATTAGGGGCTTCCGAAACTCGGAAACGTCTTGGCGTTAGTACGGGTTTCCGAAATTCGGAAGGGTCAATTGGTTTTTAAGCGGTTCCAAAATTAGGAAAATCTGCATTAAGTGAAACCATTGATTTGTGCTGAGAAAATTTGCGCTTCCGAGTAAAATAAGAATTCCTTCTTCTAAATTTTAGCACGATTTTAAGATTCCGAGTTAATAAATAAAATTCACTCCTGTATAAAGGCGCGATTTTCAAATTCCGTGCAAAATGTAAGTGTACTTTTCTGCCAAATCTTTAATGTTTTCCGTTGAAACTTCAAACATTCTTCGGTTTAAATTAATGATTCCGACTGATATAGCAATTTTATTTGTTAAAATAAGCGATTTTTCGCTTGAATCTAAGCAATTGCTCTGAATTTACCGAAAATGTAATGACACAATTTAGTTTGTAACGCGTTAGTAACTAGCAGATGAAACACTTGTTTTAAAAGCCTGCGAGGGAGCAAATGTTTGGGTACGATCATAAATGTTTCTCAAAGTTGTCTTTTGTCATGTTTTGTTTTATATATTCGATTATTTTTAATGGATTTTTGATGTTGAGTCGATAGCACATAAGGATCCTTTATTCGGATTTTGACCCTTTTTTTACAAAATCATTTTTGACATTTATGACTGATATTATTATGATAATACTTTTTACAGAAAATGCAAATTATAATGAACAAAAGCATCTCCTGGAAGGGGAGATCGTGGGGTTCTCCTGAGTTGTGCCTTAAGAGAGCTCAAAAGGCAGTGATAAGGATAGTATGCGATCATAGCCGACCCGACAACTGGGCAGCGACAAATTTACCCCACTCCCCATTCTCGGCAGTCTCTCCTCTCAAGTGGTCAGTACAGCGAAAGGAAATGGGTCACTCGATAATTTGGGGGGGGGGGGGGGGGAGCAGAACCTGCCGCTGCCAGCAAGCACAGTAACTTGGCCTACGTGATCTATCTGATCATTTATCAGTCGCGCTATCGACAGATTGCGACACCTCAAGCCTATATTATTTGACTGGCAGCGACCATAAAATATTTTCAGAAGACCTAGTAACATTGTTCTGCCGTTGTAAAATTCACTATCAAAAAAAATAAAGGAAGCAAGGGTTCAGAACTAGACCAATAAGTTCACGTTAGATATGTCTTTCAACGTCAGCATCTGCAACGTCAGTAGAAAATACTGTTTGAAATTTTGTGCCAATCGAGAGAGGATATTCTACCTACGGAGAACTCACTAACTGTTCACAGAAAGCTTCGACGGCTACTGGAATTCATGCTATACGAGCACAATAATTTTCTACGGAAATCAATAAGAAGGTACGGAGTCGGGTAGTGGACGGCTATTCCAAGAGATCCTTATTTGAAAACGTTTGAACTCAGTAACTGTTCACATAAAGCTTCGACGATCGCTGGAATTCATGCTATACGAGCACAATAATTTTTTACGGAAACCAATAAGAAGGTACGGAGTCGGGTATTGGACGGCTATTCCAAGAGATCTTTATTTCAAATTTCAAGGCGAAGAACAGCGGAGTCCCTAAAGACTAAAAATGCTGGTTGTATAGCAAGGCCAAAGCCTGGGAAAAACGACAAATCACGCTGTTTGAACATGTGGACCATTTAATGTACAAAAGCAATTATTACCGTTCATTATTAGTATTACAAGTATTTTTTATGTAAAAGTGCAACTCACATCTTACCATGTATCTTAAACAGTATGATAACCATTAGTAATCTCTATTTACCTAACGACACGTGCATCTGTACTAAGTCTGTCGATCTATGCGTAGTCGTTTAACTTAATTGGCCTCTTCTACATCGTGCCCCTACTAGTGAAGATGTTCCAATCAACAAAGTTCTAACCGGCGAAGTTTATTTACTTTTGACTCAACAAATAGTTATATATTGTGTTCTCTGTCTTTTGCCCTCCGTTTGCTGCGGGTTAGGCTTGTGTGCTTTCTTGTTGCAGTTGCACGAATCAGTGCGTCTGAGAGTGCGCAGTCATTGGGTTTGAGCGAAAGATTAGCACTTTCTGTTTGAACAGGAGTTATAAAAATGCTCTCGTCATCTCCGTTTCCTTCTGGGTGTTGGTACTCTTGCTCGCTGTCTTCGCTCTATTTAGGTTCCAGAGGCAGCCTTTGTAGACGCTGACGACCCAGTGCTGTTGCTTTTCACTGACGGGACCGAGTGACTTACATACCATTTTCCTTTCAACTATAGGCTTAGCTGTTACAAAAGTTCCCATGGACAAGTGACACGCACTAAACCTGTATTCCTGCCCTCAAACAGGAGAGAACGGCTTTAGTTCCGTCTCCGTGACCTTTTGCCACGTTCCCTCAAATGCTTTGCGAACAGCTTCTCCTCGATCCTGTTCTCATGCTGCCATTTGGCTTATCTTATACTTCTAAAGGTCCCTGGCTACTGGGGTTGGGATTAGTTTTTTCGGGATCTGACAAGACCAAGTCCATATTCCAGGTTGACAAAATTACTCTTGTAGCCGGGCTGTGCGATATTAGTTTAGAGTTTTGTGCCCGTAGCATGTGTGACACCTGACTGTGACTAAGGCTCTTTGGTTAGTGCTGTGTGAAATAGCCTTCTTACCCGTTGATGACTTCACCCAATTTGATGCAGTCCGAGGCACTGTTAGCGACATCCGAGGTGTTTTCAAAAGCTTTGTCTAAAGGACAGTGCGCTTAGCTCCTCCTTTTCAATTTCTTGAAAAATCCATCTTCGAAGAACGATTTCTCCTCGTCTGTTTGTGTTCGTTCTTTCTCGTCACGATTCTCACGTCTAGAGGCCCTGGCTTGTTCAGTTACTAAAACCAAACATTCCATTCCATTCCTTTAACTACAAGAATGCAATTTTTCTGGGTACCGGCAGAATCTAAACTCAATTGCGATTAGTCTTGTCCATGGCAGGCTAATTGGATAGGCCACAATTAAGCCGTCGCTGACTGGTTATCAGCATTGGGCAATTATTTACCAAAGATTTGGTCGTTTGATACTTGCTAAAACTGCTAAGGTGGATTTTTTAATCACCACACTAAATTACCACTTCATGCTAAGTACGAAAATTCATAAAGAAAAAAAAAAAAAAAAAAAACGAGAAATACCTTGAAATGCCCCGCACTTCTCGAGTGTTCCTATATTAATCAACAATGTAAGACGAACATTTGATGGACACCCTGGCAATAAGGGCACTATTTTGAAAGATGAATTTTTGCCCTAGATTTTCACGGCTTTAGTAGTATATGTTCAGCAAAATTATCCTTGTTACTGTCTAGGTGCCCAGGTAAACTATAATATTCAAACTGCCTAAGTAAAATCACGTTCCTGCATTCTAATAAAGGGATAGAAATACTAATGAGCGTCACTCAAGTACGATAGCAACAATAGACTTGCCCGCTATTCGTGAACACGGATTGGTTTATTCCAAACTCTAAAATCTCTTACTCTGAAATCCCATTTGTTTTATTAAAAATCGAGGAAAACTCTGAAATCCTTTACAACTCAAATTATGCTCTGAAATCCTTCGCTCTGAAAACCCTCGCTCTGAAATCCCTCGCGTATACCTGCATACAATGGAAACAATAGGCTTGCCAAAAACACGCTTTCCGTTGGTAGCGTCAATCTTGCTTTCCGCTCCGTTACGCATGATGCAAATGATCCCAACTGCCTCATACTTGCTTGCATACCGACTCTACAGTAAAGAAACCAATGGGACAACCTTCTACCATTAGACAACGACAATAGACAGCTTAAGTTGTTTGGAACGATCAATATAAACACGTGAGTAATGTATTAGCGAATATAGAAAGGTTAAAATACGGAATGAATAAAAATCAATCAATCTATCAATCAATCAATCAATCAATCAATCAATCAATCAATCAATCAATCAATCAAGTTTCTCTCTATTGCAAAGCAATTAAACTTTCCCTCGCCATGTATTTTCTAATAAAGTTATGTAAAAGTTTGCCTTCCTCCTCCTCCTTCTCCTGGTCCTCCTCCTCCTCCTCCTCATCCTCCTCAATTCTATTGTTTTCCCTCCTCCTCCTACTTCTCCTGCTCCTCCTCCTCCTCAATTATATTGTTTTCTCTCCTCCTCTTCATTTCTTTTGTTTTCCCTCCTTATCCTCCTCCTCCTCCTCCTCCTCCTCCTTAATTCTATTGTTTTCCCTCCTCCTCTTCCTCCTCATTTCTATTTTTATCTCCCCTCCTCCCCCACCTCCTCAATTGTATCGTTATTCCTCCCGTTTCATTTCTATTTTTCTCGCCACCAACACCACCACCGCCGCCGCGACCACCACCATCACAATTATATTGGTGGTGGTGGTGGTGGTGGTACTGTTGGTGGTGAAAAAAAAAAGATGTGAAAAGGAGGAATAACGATACAATTGAGGGGGTGGAGGAAGAGGGGAGGGAAAAATAAACATGAGGAGGAGGAGGAGGGAAAACAATAGAAATGAGGAGGAGGAGGGAAAACAGTAGAATTAAGGAGGAGGAGGAGGAGAAGGAGGGAAAAATAGAAATGAGGAGGAGGAGGAGGAAGGGGAAAAAGAATATAAATAAGTAGGAGGGGAAAGAGGAGGAGAAGGAAAAGGGAAAACAATAGATATGGGGAGGAGGAGGAGGAGGAGGGAAAATTTTTACATCACTTTACTAGAAAATATATGGGAAGGGAAAGTCTAATTACTTTGCAGCAGAGAGTAACTTGATTGATTGATTTTTATTCCGCATTCTTTAGTTTAATCTTTCTGTATTCGCTAAAACAAAAAAATCTATTGTCGTTGTTGAATGGGAGAAGATCACAGATTTCTTAATAAATCAATTTCCGTTTAACAACAGCGGACAGATTTTGGCAAGCCTGTTGTTTCCATTGTATGCAGGTACACGCGAGGGATTTCAGAGCGAGAGTTTTTAGAGCGAGGGATTTCAGAGCGAGGGATTTCAGAACATAATTTGAGTTGTAAAGGATTTCAGAGTTTTATTCTTCGATTGTTAATAAAACAAAAGGGATTTCAGAGTAAGAGATTTTAGAGTTTGGAATAAACCAATCCGTGTTCACGAATAGCGGGCAAGTCCATTGTTGCTATCGTATTTGAGTGACGCTCATTAGTATTTCTATCCCTTTATTAGTATGCAGGAACGCAATTTTACTTAGGCAGTTTGAATATTAATACTTTACTTAGGAACCTAGACAATTTTACCTAGACACCTAGACGTTAACAGGTATAATTTTGCTGAACATATACTACTGGCTTTCCGTGGTACCTTGATGTAGGGAAAGGCTGCAGATCGACATGTGTTGTTTGGAATTGTTAGGAAGATTAAAATGCCGGGCGATTTTTACCCACCGACGCAGCACCACAGTTTCTTTAGAAACTAACCCCTTTTATTCATTAGTTTAATTTAGTTAAATTTGTCATCACATGAGGGACATTTATCTCGAATGCTCACAATAAGGGTGTCTTTTCAGATTTATGCCGTTATAACTAGGTTCCTTAAAAAAAATACCAGATACAAAAACCTTAAGCTTGCTTTCTTTAATTCCACGACGCCCACTGTACGGTGTTACGTGTTTTGCACACCTGAAGCTCCAGTGTGTGTTTTCCAAAAATAATTCAACAAACATTGAATAACAGAGTATCAGATTTACTAAGATTTACAAGAAAAACATGACTTTTTTAACATCCATATGGTTATTAATTATTATGTTGTTTATTACTGCAATTTTATTAACAGTAACAATGTAAAGGAATATATGACAATAAACATTAAATGGTCATGTTTCCGGTGAAATCTAAAAAAAAGCCCATTTTAGGCCGGTGATATGGAAACGTTTTGAAAGAACTTGCAGTGAAAACTTTTTGACTGCTGGTGGAATATGAGAAGACAAAAGATAACAGGATTATTTATCGTACGGGAAAAGTCGGCCTTTCACGGACCGAAGAAGGAAAGTATTCTCCTGAAAAATCTTGGAAAATCCGTCTTTCCCAGTATCAGATTTAAGCTTGTCTCGCGTTAATAAATTTCGCCGGCTGTTAATTTAAACAGGCAGTTCTAAATCATTCACTTTTTTTTGGTGTGTGTGTTTTGACGTAGCAATCATCCGCCCATCACTCATCGTGTGTACTTTGCTTGTCTGTGGAAAATGTGATTTATCGAACTGTTTAGATCTCGTCATGATGTTATATAAATTTCTTTGCAGTTATGACTATTTAATGATTACTAATAACAAGGATCAGTCACTTGGCGTGTTCTGTGGAAGCCGAACTGGGGAGACCGTCACTGTAACTGGATTCTATGCAAAGATCTCATTCAGCTCAGACAAAGCAGTAGAAAGTGGAGGATTTCGATTATATTTTCGTATCAGGAAGAACGGATCATCTTCGGAAACAATAGGTATTACAAGTTTTTTTCTTCATTAAAATTGCACTGTTGTTCGTGTTTTTTCCTTTGGAATATGAGTAGCTAAGACTAAACGGAATTCAAGTGACTCTCAGTAGGACTCAGTGGTTTCAAGAAGGTTGCTTGAAGTCATCGAGACATTAATGGCGACGAAAAATCAAGTTGCAGCTTGTCACAGTTTTTTTTATGTGGTGTGCTATAACAATGGTCTATTTCATTTTTTTGCGCTGACTGAAAGCCACAGTGATTCATAAACGCGAACTGAAAAACACAAAATGCAAAACATAACTCCAAAAACGGTGAGGGTAAAAGACGGAATGAGTTTGCGGAATGGCATGTGGCATGATTTGCGGAATCGCATAATTATGCGGAATGTAACGAATGCAAAATGGCGCGAAGAAATTAATTCAGCTGAAAGAGTTAATTATTCTGCAGCCTAACACAGAATATTAATCGCAAGCTAGCTGTCTATCTCGGTCACAACTACTCTTCACCGGACTTGCTTTCTTATGAACTCTTGAGGTGATTAAATTTAACTTGAGTTTTGCTTTCATAGGGTTAGTCTGTTCGGGAGTGTTGGTCAATGATATTTGCAGTGTATTTGTGCGAATCGTTCGCGGCTGCGAGACAAGCGAGCTTTTGCCATCTTGTCAATTTCACAGTGTAGGTCAAACTCTTTGACAGTTTCGAAATGGATTAAATAAAATGTTATTTTTCCAGGGTCGATTGTAAGAGATTTTGGAACGGAGCCCCGTAGAGGCTTATTCAAGTTATAGTTTTCAGAGTTTTACTAGAGTCTCACATCGGTCGCGCTGCTAATTTCTTGTTATGATATGAATAACTGAACTCAGTGCTCGCGTTCAAGATTCGCCTCATCGAAGATCGAGTACCCTAGGTACCAGATGTTATAAAATTTCTCGGTCAAATCAAATTTGTTTTCAGCAAATTGTTGTTACCGGGATCAACAACTAGCCCCTTCTCTAGATAATAATTTTACGGTTAATAATCTTGATCTCGCGATTATTAATCGCGTCTGCCAGCCTAGCACAGTGAATAATCAATGGTAAGCTACAGTCGGCGATAAAATTACTTGAGACAGCACAGCAAAGGGCTATTTTGTACGCTCGGCGGCTCCCCCTTCCCTCTCAGTGTTGTTTCTCGCAATTCTCTAAGCAGATCCTGTGACCCCAACATTGGGGGACAGCGGGAAAGGGTAAACTGTTTCAACAATTTTGTCGTTAGCTGTAGTTGCTGATCTCAGTGACAACAAAATGTTGAAAACAAATTGGATTTGACCGAGAAAGTTTTCATTGTAGAGGGGACTTGTACTTTGATAGACTTGATATAAATATATTACAAATGAACCCGCTTGAAGTGATTTGTCTTAGGTTTGCGTTTATAGGATTAGTCAGTTCGCAACTGATTGTAATATTTTCCTCGTTTGTCGCTCGATCTTCGAGAGTTCAGTTATTCATACTCATAACAACAAAAGCAGCTCGACCGATTTGAGACTCCTGTAAAACTCTGAAAACCATAACTGATAAGCCTCTGTGAGACTCCGTTCCTAAATCGCTTACAGTCGACTCCGGAAAAATAAAATTTTAATTTCAAAACTGCCAAAAGAGTTTGACCTACACTGTGAAATTGACAAGATGGCAAAAGCTCGCTTGTCTCTGTTGTCTCGCAGTCGAACGATTCTTTCGTGCATAGCTTCACAAATATGCTGCAAATATCATTCGCGAACAGGCTAATCCTATGAAAGCAAAACTCAAGGCAAATTTAATCACCTCAAGAGTTCATAAGTGTTACGTTTACACGAAAGCAAGCCGGGTGGAGAGTAGTTGTGACCGAGATCGGCAGCTACATAGCTTGCGTTGGGCTGTTGAATAATTAACTCCTTCAGTTGAATTAAATTTTTCGCGCCATTTGGATACGTTACATTCCGCATAATTATGCGATTCCGCAAGTCATGCCACATGCCATTCCGCAAACTCATTCAGCCTTTTACCCTCACCGCTCCAAAAAAGCTCTTAAGGACTGTGCTTCCCAATACTGAGGTATTTTTCCGCTGCTTATTACTATGCGGACAAGTCGATGCTGGCAATCGCTATTGAAAATCAAAAGGAAAATTTGGGTTAACCACGCATTTATGACCCCGAAGCTCACTTCTTATTGAGCAAAAAAGAAAAAAAAAAAAAATTTCATTTTAAATTTCTTTTTGTCAACTGTGAAGAAATGAACTTAGAAAAGAACCAAGAATCTGTAATTGGCGAATATTTTATCGATCACGAGGCCCTTGAATAATCCGAACAATTTCGAAGACGTCCCAACGTCCTCATTTTGCGTAATTATCAATGTTTTGGTAGTATAACTCGCACTTTTGGGCTTTGGCTGTGTAGAGTCAGACATACGCGTGAGAATACCTTGCGAGCACAAACAATAGGAGGCACAGTCCTCAAGAGGAGTCACCTGTTTTACAAATGGTTTTTCTGTGCGCAGTCGCGTAGCTTATCCTTAATATATAGATTTAGCCAAGTCTAAAAGCGGAGCTCCACGATTATAATTTTTTTTTTACTGGTATTGAGCAACACCGCGTGGCTTTCCTTGCGCCAATATTTTATATTTAGAGCAGTCAACAGGAATTGACTGCGGTTCAAAAACCTCAAAACATTACAAGAAAACAATACAGTCGACACATGCGTATGTTCAAAAACAAATTTAGCAATCAAAGAACAATCAAATATTTTCATCCAACATCGTTTAGCCTGCGTAGCGAGCGTTTCCGTGGGGTTTCCAAGCAAAGAAAAGGCGGCGAAACGGGATTTTCGATGTTTTGGGGGGAGGGGGAGAGGAAGGAAGGAAACCTCCTCCCCCCCTCCCCCTCTTTCTCGTTTTTGCTCTGGCCCCAATTTTCGCTAGGCCAAAACATCGAAAATCCCGTTTCGCGGCCCTTTCTTTGCTCGGAAACCCACGGAAACGTTTGCTACGCAGGCTAAAGATCGTTGGACGAGCATGTTTGACTGTTTAGCCACCTCTTACAATAATGCATTAATGGCTTTCCATGTTTTATCCAAATCAAACATGTTCATTCAAATGAGCCAAGTAACGTCGAAAACTTCATCAATAATACGCAAAAATCATTTTTTGGACTCACTTGGTCCCGTGTTTGGTCAAACATTGTTTTGCGTTTAGCCACCAAACGTTACGCTTGACAAACACGATAATGGATGGAAATGTTTGATCTTTTAGCCGGGACTTATTTCGAAGTAAGTTAAGCTTAGCCAAAAGCTTAAATGTCGTAGAAAAGAGAAAAAGGAAAACAATCCTGATAGTTTGGATAGGTAATCGCATGGGGCCGAGTAAAACTAAGGATTAACATCACTTGTGCCAGTTTTCAGAAAGTTGCTTAAATTGCCCTCGTCGCGCAAAACATAAGTGATACTAATTCTTAATTTTACGAGGACTCATTGCGATTACGTGTTAATAGCATAAGGGCAAACGTTTTTTTTTTTCAGTTCTTAACACTGTAGAAACACAGACGTCGAAAAACATGTAAAGTCAGCCAAGCTGAGGAAAAACACTCGTTCGCTTCCAAAATAACAAAAAAACAATTCGACTAGCTACTTCTTTGTGTTCAAAACGAGTGGATTGTTATTTATATCCAGTCGAGACGAAAATACAAGTTTTGTTTCTGATCAAAAGTAACAACAATTTAACCAAATGCTAAGCTTCAATTCATTTAAGTTACCTGTGTTGTCGAGCTTTCTACCACTTGAAATACGCATCGATCCAGTATAGCAAAATCACGCATCTACAAAAATAGCAAACAGTTTGTCCAAAGAAAGAACTTCTTCCACCAAATTTGAGCTACTCGTTCCTCCCATTAATGCCTGTGAGCTTTTAAGTGAACTTTCTTGGTGAGCTACAAGATGCCGCGGTAAAGTGAACAATTCCTTGAAGCGTTAAATCTTTTTTGTTTTTCAACCACACAATCCGGGCGCCTTACAAGTGGATCTAAAATTTAAGAATTTCCCGAGAAAAACCTTTTTCTCTTCCATTTTATCAGTTGAAACTTCACCTTCCGAGTATCTTTCAAGTAGTTCTTGATTTTTCTGCCTTTTACGCGAATTAAAAGACAGAAACTGAACTTCAAAGAAGATGAAGTTGTTTTGCTTAAAATAAAGAAACCAAGTAAACGTGAAATCTCGAGCCGCGGAAAGCGCGCGAAAAATTAAGCTTAGTTTTGGTTTGGGTGTCCCACACCTGGCTTGAGCCTGCGATACAATCGAAAACCAGTACCTGGTCAGCGGTCAACTTAAAAAAAACCGGGTGACCTCGATGAGGTCTTAACTTGAGTCCGCGATATGGTCACGTAATACTGGTCAGCGGATACCTTGTTTTGACAGGTGTCAATTGGCCATAACATGGTTGTCCAACATCAAAGATGTGCGCTGTAAACTAGCCTGCAAGTTGGAGTATGGCCGATGGTATCGTGATGCCAGATTCTAGAAAAATTGAAAATGGTTTTGGGGTTCGCACAAGGCCTTTTTGTTTACGTACGAGAAAAGCACGTAAAACTGTTTTGAGAGCTGCCATCGAGAGTGATTACCAAACACTATTAGTATAAATCTTCTAGCGTTCTATCACGAATGCCGTTCCCTTATTGGCTACGCTACTCGCTATCTATTCTGAGATAGATATTCAGTAGCGGTTGTCAACAAAACGGCGGCCGCTTCTTCGCGTTTTCGAAGTGTATGCGAGGAGGATTTAAATAATTTACTTCTTTAGTTTTGAACGTCTAGTTGATTTATACTTAAACAATTAGATTATTCGCTCTCGATTTCTACGCGTGATAGCTGATTCGGGCTGCGCCCTCATCAGCTATTACGCGATAGAAATCTCCAGCTCATAATCTAATTGTTAAATAGATCTGTGGTAATATTGTTTACCACTTACAGACCAGTTCCGCCCAAAAAGTAAGTAGCCAATCGCGTCGCGTTTCCTGCGCGATGCGAATCGCTTCGCTCGCTTTGCGATTCGCGTCACGCGAGAGTCACTAAAGCGAAATTTTTTGGCATAGATTTCGGATGACTTTCGCATAGAGGGTTACAAATTCAGCTATCGTTCAAATACATACAGCATCATTGAATTGGTGCAGTTCTCTTGTAAACAAAACGACAAATTTCGTTAGCTAGTTCACCACAAACAAATGGCTAGTGTTTTGTAGAAAACCGCAACCGTAATTTGCTGCTGGCCACTAAACATGACCGATAAATTCACTCGTTAATTATTACACGCTTAAAAAGTCGAGAAAAACCTTAAGCAGAACGGAATTTATTTTATATCCTTTTTTTTTCTGTATGCCTATCAAAAATGGCGCAGTCTTCGTGTAGACCGAAATCTAACACATTTTTCAACTCGGTAACCGAGTAACAAGTGTAATCACGGCACTAAACACACTATTACCTCTCAGTCATAACAGTAGCTGACAATAACACAACGCAAATTATGAAACTAGAAGTTCTCATAAAACGGCTAAACTCATTTGACAGTTGTGACTTTATCGTCATTACAGTACGTCACACTTGCACAAAATGACAAAAATAACGAGAAAACATCGCTTACTTACAGGAAGATCCAACCACTTGCCTGGCCGGCATATATTTCTTTGTAATTTTAAATGGGCAGTTTGAAGTTTCATATTCCCACCAGTTTGCGACAGATTCTTATGAAACTTCGCATATGTTCTAAATTCGGCATGATAAATTGATCTATGAAGGTTGTTTTTTGTTTATATGAAAAATGTGAAAAATTGTTACATTGCGTGACATCGTCGAAGTGGTCCATTTATGAGACTTAATCCAGAGCATGGGAAAAATAGTCTGCAGTGTCAAACATTTTGCCTACGTTTTGTCAGCGGTTTCTCTAAACTCGTTTCGATTAGTCGTGGACAGTTCTTAGACGCCATATTGATTGTGAAAGTGGCTATTTTTCAATCGGAATGCTCATATCTAACGAAATCCTAACAAGCCATTATTGTTGAAGACATACAGCTTTCCAAAATATCGTATTTTGATCATAAAAAGCGACGTTAAGAACTCAAGTAAATCTCGAGGTGTTTTCGGTCTCACTTCTTGAGATTGCTTCCGAAAAGTCATGGACTATCTTACGTACCCGATGCTTAACAGCCAGTAACTATAAAATGAAAACAAAGAAAACAACAAAGAGCTTGTGAACCACTTTGTTTCTCAAAAAAAGTAATAATAAATAAATAAATAAATAAGTAACAATTGCATCTTAAAACATGTAACCAAAATAGTGTAGTGGCTTAACGCAAAATTTGAGACGGATCGTGACATAGCGGACAAAAGTGCCAAACTTTTTATGCAGTTTCCTGGGGATATGAGTATTAAATCTGGGATGGGTGCCCAAGAAAGAAACTTCTCCTTAACGTATAAACTGGGAAATACTTTTCATCTCCACACTGCTGTGCTTGGTAACCAGGCTTTTTGTCTCAATAGTATTTTTGACAGTTTTGAATCGTAAAATGGCTCAAAATCAACGTAAGGATTTCCCTGAATGATAACTGCTTATTTTCCTTTCATAAAATATTTCAAAATTGCCTGATTACCAGGCAATTGTTATTTTTATATATATTATAAGCCCTTTACAAAGTTTGTTAGGCGATTAAAAGATTATATAATAAACATTTGGATTTCTGTGAAGATTTTAGTTCGAAGGTCATCCAAATTATGCTCATTAATGTATAAATGCAGATGACATAAATGTGGGAGGATACCAAGCTACACTTTTGAGGGGTTGCTTGCAGCACAGGCCAACCAAGCTTATCAATTGTGCACTGAATCAAATGGTACGATCTGTATTTCATCATAATAACAAATATATGTTATTGTGAGTAGCTAGACATGGTACAGGTACTTTATTACATAAAGTTTTCTTGACACGTTAATTTCGCGCATGTTGTGGTTTTCGAACAATAAGTGTCGCAAGCATAACATGACGCGAAAATAACTGAGGTGACCAACATTATGTCAATAATCAAGAAAGAACGGGTTAATTAGCAATTAAACCTTCAGAAAATCAGATTTTTAACTATTCTGAGGCAACGTCTTGATCCTCCTTATCAGTATTTATTTTCTTCCTCTGCTGCAGGCAGCATTTCTTTCGAACAGTCCTCAAACCATCCATTTACTGGCTCCTTGTCGTGCTGTACCACTGGCTGTTTTAACCTCTCAGTGGCTTTTACGGTTGTTAATAAAATGAAGTAGTTTTATTTGATTCAAGGACAAGTTAAAAATTAAGTCTTACTCAAAAACGCGAAGTTAAAGTCAAAATCGGAAAATTTCCGCAAAATTTTGAAATTTAAGTGTTGCAAAATAAGCGACTCGTGAAATCGCGAAATAAACATGTCGCAAAAATTTCATGTAAATATTTAAGGTAAGTCGTAGGATTTCTCTGTAGTTCCATACACATGTCATAAATTAGTAGCTGTCCCATTTCAACTGCCAGAAACTTGGTACGTTTGAAATTTCTCATAACAGTTAATTTTCAACGATCCAAACTGATATTTGAAACGGTGTAAACATTGGGGAAACAGAATCCGGTGTGCAACTGGGGGAAAATGGACAAAAACTCGGACGGGGGGGGAGGTGTATACAGCTGTTTCGGGAAAGGTTGTCCTAAGGACGTCAAAAAGCGTACGCGATAATCCCGAAAGCTAGTCTGGCGAGACCATGCAGTGAAGACCTGCGACAGTGTGCAATATGGAGGAAAGAGTTTTTAGGATTCAGTGTAGACGAAGAAGCAGTAACTCTGTATATGACACCCAAAATCTTCCAGCTCTATGTGTTAAAATTCCTTGACACTGGGAGACTTTCCGACGACCAATAAATACTTTTACTATGCATCCGCACGTGGAATTCGTAATAATGGAAGCAGTACTGCAACGGCGTCCAGATGGAACGCTTGCAGAGATCGCAAACGTAATTCAGGAACAGACAGAATCAGAACATGGTATTTCTAGCGTTTTGCTTTATTTTTCAACCGAAAAAATAGTTGAAAAGTATTTATAGGTAGCCCGTCAATTACAATATTCCGACTGAAAATGTAAATCAGTTCAAAGGACGTTTTTATTAATTTATGAATACTTTGTTCTTGTTTACTGCTCTGTCGTGGATACAGCCATATCGGCAAAAGAGTAGGTATTAGGGACCACGTATAACTTTCTTTTGTTATCTTCTTTTACAACGCGCAAACTTATACATTCACACGATCTCCTTCCATCGCGCTGAAACACTATAAACTCTATAAACTCGGGCCTTTTCACCCTCACACGTAATTTAAACATGAAGGGTACATAAAAGAACCTACACACTTGATGAAAAGAGTAGGCGGCATAGTTCCCAACTTCTGTGCTCTGTCTTAACATACATCTCAGGGTCAAGGTTGGGTGGTAGACCAACCACCTGTTCCCAGAGGCCTTATGACTGACTGATAACATAGCAAATATCTCTCAAGGGAACATGCCACCCTCTGTGCTGATCTTTTAGTGATGTTTCCCAATAGTGATTTCAGAACCATTTTCAGTGAAAAATTTAGTTGTTTCATTTGGAAATCCAATGGCTTCAAGTTGTTTCCCTTTTTTTCCCCTCACTATTAAAAAACCTGTTGGCAATAAGACACTTGGCTTCCACCTTAGAGAGGAGTAAATAGGTGTATTTAGAGATTGGGTAATCCATCAGCCACCCATATATTTACTACTACTGTTTCTGCTCACTCATGGTCAGCATGCAAAGACAACAATGGGTTGGATTTATCCAATTGCTCGCTAGTTGATTCTACCTTTCACTGAATCAAGGAAGACAGGTTCAGTTAATACTACACTTAAAAATGTCAGATATCTTTACAGTGGATAATTAGCCAACCAGTGTAATAATACCTCTCATCCACTGAATAAAGTTATCTATCAATATACCTATCAAACATGGAGCCTCTGATAAACAGCTAAGAAAGTGATTGATAAAAATGGCTCCTTGGAAGCCAAGCACTTAAGAAAAAATCATTTTGATATCCCACTGAATGAGTTCAATAACAGTGCACCACCACAATGCAGCGTCTTAGTAATACTACAAGGACGGCCTGCATTTATTCATTTGTTCAAAGGTCAGCGAGCTTCAAAAGCTAAAACTTAATAAACGAGTGAACAGCAAAATCCTGTTTCTTTACAACTCAAATAATACAACACTCTCGACTCTTAACTAAAAAAACTTCTTTACTATTGTATTTCGAGGGGAAGACAAGAAATACATCGACAGTATTAATCACCTCAGCTTCCTTCGGCCGAATCGTCAGTGGTGATTCACTACCCAAAAAAGATATCAGCATCACATAGGCTTTGGAGACACTTATCGTCTTTCCCAGCGTTCATAAAATTTGTACGTTATAGGCGCTTACTTTGGGCCCCAAACCGCAAATATTCCCTAACAACAATGAACCATGTGGGGCAAGACGTTCGCAAAACAAAAATGGCGTCTTCTTCATTTCACATCACTTCACGCGCTAGCCTCCTTCGCAGACGTCTTTGGGCTCGTCACGCGTTCCTTCCCCACGAACGTCTGCTTAACTGAACTGCCACTTCCTTTCGCCGGCGGTTAGCCTTTGTTTTGAAGAAACCAATAAGGAGCTGCGTAAGAATGGAAATCGACACCCGATTCTCGTGCATCGTCTGTGAAAATAATCCCGGGGTCGAAGTTCTACTTTCAAAAAAATTGGAAAACGAACTATGATTGGCTAACCGCCGCGAACGGAAGTGACAGTTCAGTTCAGTAGACGTTCGTGGGGAAGGAACGCGTGACGAGCCCAAAGACGTCTTTTCTTTCCAAAGACGGTTATTCACGCGCGAGAGCTCGCCAGTATCGCGTAACGGAAGTAACTTTGATTGGCTGATTTTGAAAAATGTCAATCCATCAAAAAAGTGGGCGGTAAACGTTTCCTGGAAGACTTGTATCAGGCTCTATTTTTCGTTTCGCCTTTCCCGTGGGAAAGGTTTACCATCGAAACGAAAATAGAGCCTGATCGTAGGTTGAGGGAGAAGGGGTAGAGTATCTTCAACCCACCACCATGTTATACGCACGAGGTGGAAGTTTAATTTTTTCAGTATTAACAAAAAGTTTCCAGAATAATCTTAGCAAAATGTCTAAGCTTGGCAACTTACAGTCGTGATATAAAATATATTTCTGAGACACAAGGCCATATTAGCTATCGAGTAACGAATTCCGCTTAGAACTTTTTGACATATAGAACTCTCACGATACTTAAGAACCTTCTTTAATTGTCCAATTCTTTTACTAGTTCCACCAAAGGTTGTGCTACCAGGCTCTGTTGTGAGTGTCTTGCCACAAGAAAACGTAACCTGTTCAGCATTGGGAATTCCTCCCATCTACATAGCCATAATAAGGGCCTCCAAAATACTTGTAAATGGCACGAACACTGCGAGCTTTCAAGTATGCGACAAAAATGAGGGAGGTAAATTCAAATGCCAGGCTACAAGCAGCAATGGAATCCATGAAAGAGAGTTCGTGGTTATTTTCAATAAAGGTGAGGATACCTAAATCATTCTATTCTATAGGTGTAAGATAGGAATATAGGAATAATGTGGTTTGGGAACAGTAAATGCTGAACAATCTCTCTTGGTTGATTGAGCTTTTATGTCATTATTTTTTTTTAATTTTCCTTAATTCAAAATACTTTTCAACAGGTTGGCAACGTCTGTTGTAAAAAAAAAATTTTGACTGATTAGACAAAATGCACCCACTGTCCCAATATGAGATAATTTCGCTTTGGTCTGGACAAATCTTGGACAACAAGTGAAAGTTGATATGCATGAAATATCAAATCCGGCCTGACAAGTGTGCTCGGAGGGAACCTCCGGAACCTCGTATTATTTGGACTCCTTATTCGAGGATTGCATTGATTGTATAGGGCTTTGCACTTTGTATGAGTAGGGTATAAAATGGTTCTCTTAATATATCATGGAATAGCCAACTGGTCAGTCGTCTTTCCTTGAGATACAGACTCCCCTGAAGGCTGGTTTTCACTAGTCGGAGTCGGAATTATAATCAGAAGTGTAATCAGATTCGGAGTCGGAAGCAAAATACTGATTCCCTTATGAATCCGTCGCATATGACTGATTGGAAACTAGATTGTCGCAAGCACTATTTTGATATCAAATTGTAATCCTAGAGCGTGAGAACAAGTATTGTGATTGATTGGTTCTTCTGCTTCTGCTTCCGACTACGACACGTTAGTTTTCGCTGGATCACCAGCGATGGAGTCATAAGCGGAAACGGGAAGAAAATGGAAACGTTCTAATTTTTCCGACTCCGATTCCGTAGAGGTTATCACTCCGCTTACGATCTCCTATTTTCTTTTTTTGATGGGTCATAAGCGCTCTTACGAATCTGACCACGACTCCAACTCCTACTCCGTCGCCGGTGAAAACCAGCCTTAAGGCACATGGATATGTATTGTGGTATGAAATTTACTTTGGTATAAAATTATTTCATACCACAGTAGATTTCATACCACAACATATACGAAGACGATACAACTATCTCGTGAAATATTCCATCGTATAATTGGTAAGTAGACCCCTTTCGGCTGCTATTACATCGGAGGGTAATGTCCGCGGCTGATAAAGTGTCCGACAAATGAACAGTTGGCCGAGAAGCGAAGTCTGTCAGCAGCGGAAATCGCGTATGCACAGTTGAAAGTTGAAAATGTTGAAAAAAAGTGATCCGACGACGATTGTGAATGAAGTAAACAACTACATTGATCGGTTGAGTTTAACATGTAGGGCCACTCATTGTTAAAAGGTACGTGTGACTAGTTTAACATGTAATTAAATAATCACAGGGAAACTCCACTCTTACAACAAATTGACTCTAAATTGTTGAAAAGAATTACTAGATTCCAAATTTTGTTTGAAAACGTGAATATAACATTTAAGTGTAGAAAAAAGCGATACCCCCATCGCCTATTGAATATTCTAGCTTTTAAATTTCTCGGGTGCAGCCATTGTGGATTTCATGACGTCATTCGGCTGTTCTAGTGTTTAACACAAAGGATATTGTGAATGAGATATGAGTTAAATCATATATGAACTGCAGAAATGAAATGAAACGAAGAATGATTCTCGCAGTTGTGAACGCAATTTATCTAATTGCGAAAAGAAGCCTGAAAAAAATTCAGGACTTCAACAGGGTTTGAACCCGTGACCTCGCGATACCAGTGCGATGCTTTGATCAAATGTGCTATGAAGCCACTGACGTTGGGAGCAGGTCAATTGTGGGTTCATATGTTCCCGTGAAAGAAATGAGTATGAATGAGATATGAATTAAATCATATATGAACTGCAGAAATGAAATCAAATGAAGAGTGATCCTCGCATTTGTGAACGCAATTTATGCAGTTGCGAAAAGAAGCCTGAAAAAAATTCAGGACTTCAACGGGGTTTGAACCCGTGACCTCGCGATACCGGTGCGATGCTCTAACCAACTGAGCTATGAATCCACTGACGGTGGGAGCAGGTCAATTACGGGTTCATATGTTCCCGTGAAAGAAATTAGTGTGAATGAGATATAAATGAAATTATATATGAACTGCGGAGGAGAGGTCACGAGATCACAGGTTACGACCCCGTTGAAGACCTGAATCTTTTTCCGCAGTCCGCAGTATAAAAAACGGGGAATAAAAAACTACAAAACACTTCTTGGCTCATTATTCCTGGGTTTGGTTAGAGTTCCCCAGAAATAGCGTTCTCAATGTCATCTCTAATATTAAAATTACTAATTCGGGTAGGCTCTAATGTTAATAATAATTATTAAATAATTAAATAACAATATATAATTATAATAAGAACCTTCCCAGAATCCTTTGCAACTGGAAAATCGTCAATCCCAAATAACTTGGTCAGTTTGAGGGCAGCAAGACCCCCACGTTGTCTAGAAATAAGTCTTACCATAAACTAATTATTGTACAAGACTAAGGGCGATGACGTCATTGGTCACGTGACTTTGCTCACAAGTGCGTTTTTGCTCACTGTGACGAAATTATTTTGTTATTGAAAAAGCAGTCAACGTGGTTTGAAGCACAATGGTGTGAGCCATTTCGGACTGCCCGGGTACCGAACAAAATATAAATATTAAGGGAGGTATATACAATTTTTAAAAAGTGGGAGTCTGGGTACAAGTGCTATCTCGCGTTGCATTAAACGCGAGGAAACAAAATTTTGGATATTGGTAGATATTTTTATGAAATATACATTTTTGTCATTTTTAATGCTGTGACGTCATCGGTCACGTGACCAGAATGGACCGAAGTTTAATATTCGCTCTAAACGTTTACTAGAACCTTTCTCCAAGAATATTTTAAAGCGAAGTTGTAGTTTAGTAAATAGTGTTTTAAAAAATGGCCATGATTACTTTTTCCTAAAAAAGTGCGGCAGTAGAAAATCTAACTGAAAAGTTTGTCAGCTTCCTGCTCAACGACTATTTGAGGTAGGAATAAAAGAAAATTTTGCCTAAGGCTTGAGAGTATGCTCTTTATGATGGCGTTGTCAGTTTCTTCTAATTTCAATTGCTTTTGGCGAGGATCGATGTTTAAGATTTTTTTCAGAGGAGAGGGCCTGGAGGAAAGAACGAAAACGAGGCTATACTTTCGCGCGCTTTTTGTTCACTGCGACGCCGCGCCACAAAAGGTCAGCTAGAAAAAAAAATTCCAAGGACTGGACAACGGACTGGACTTGCATTTTCTCTAAACGGAACTTTTGACGACTTTTTTAATTAATTTTTTTTATGGCTGCTGTCTGCTCAGGGACAATGTATACTTGAGAAGGTAAGTTGATACAGATAGTTGTTGCTGTTTGTTAAAAAACAAAACAAAAACAAAAGCGCGTTTGTGGTACACTTAAATGCACTTCCCACCTAAAAAGTGTTGTTTAATTCTTGAAATTATAAAACTTAAACTAGAAGTTGCAGCAATGCGAATGAAATCAAATTAATGCTAACATTAAATGAAACAATTTAAGTTGCTTAAGGCAACCGATGCAAGCTCAGTAATTTTACTAAATACGATATTTGAAGGTTAAAAACGTATCTTAAACAGTGACGGAATAAATGATTACTTTATTTTCAACCGGAACTTAAAACGTTACCTTCATTCGCACAGACATCAAAACTTTATTTTATACTGTCCATGAACTAAATTCCCTATTACAATTATAACAAAGTGTACAATAAAGCCATTATTCAAAGTATTGGCCTAAGAAAAATAGTTGCGCATAAACAAATACTGGAACAGTTCGTGCTTTCAAATGGATTACCCTAATGAATTACACGATTCCGATTAATTTGAGTGGCGAAACATTTTGTTGTATCTGAAAAATTACTGTACTACAAAAAAACGTTTTCACAGAGGTTGTAATGCATGGGGGTTCACATAATTTAATTCAATTTTATAAAGCTAAAAATTGTATGTCAAAGATTCAGCAGAAACAGGGAAAATTTTTAAAATCACGGCTGTTTGTGCGAGTTCGTGTACGTGCGCGCTAAACGCGGAAAGTACCTAAGCTTAATAACTCTGAAGACGTCAAGTACTTAAGTTTACGTCAAAACCGACCAAGAACCAGTCGAAAAAAACAAAGAAAGATTAGCAAATAATTGTTTTAATAGATTTAGCAGTTTTACAAAGTCTTACGCTTCTGGTTTGTGGCACCTATTTACAATGGCAGTCTGAGGAAAAACCTTTTTACAACAATGTTTAAATTATAAGCTTAAGCTTACGGTAAATTTCATTTGAATCTATTTTTTAAATTGAGGGGAAATTAAAATGTAATTTGCTATAAGAATGGGTCCAACACAGAAATCCTGAAAACCTTCTTCACAAACAAACTGACGATAAACTTGAAAACCAAATTTGAGAGTAGGCTTAACTTTCGAGGATAACTTCTTGCCGAGCCATACAAAAGTTGGGCACATAAACAAAGACAACGTTAACGCTTATCTGGCTTATCGGTTGACCGTAAGTTTTTTGAAGAAAACGACTAAATAAAAGGTCAACGGTAAATACCTTCTCCAATCGTCGAAAAGGCTACATCGGGCCACTGCGTAAATCGCACATCCTTCGTCTTTAGTCATGCTCAAAGCACAGCGGGAAAATTTATGTGTTGTCGAATGCAATCGCGGCGCGAATACAATCCCTTTCACAACGCTTTAGATACATCCAAAAAGCCGTCCATCAAGCCTTGATATAATTCTTCCCAGAGTGGCCAGTTAAAAATATTTTCACAGTCTAACACATCTTCAGGTGACCTAGTCGAAGTGGCTGAAGGAGAGTGGAGTCGAACGAGGTATCGCACAGCGTTGACGTGGACGTCGTTAATCCACTGACTTGATCTAAAGTTTTATGCTTCGGACTAGAAATTTTCCATTACTTAGTTGAATTTGACGGCAAATCTCCCATTTTGGCGACCTTTTCAGCTTTTCACCACAGCTCTTTCACCACACAAATCTTTTCACAGTCTAACACATCTTCAGGTGACCTAGTCGAAGTGGCGGAACGAGAGAGTCGAACGAGGTATCGCACAGCGTTCATGTGCTCGTTAATCCACTGACTTGGTCTAAGGTTTTATGAGACAGGATGAACCAAATTTCAAAATTATTTCACCGTTTTGAATGTAGTTAAGCTTCGGAATAGAAATTTCCCATTACTTTGTTAAACTTGACCGCAAATACCACTTTCACCACAGCTACAGCGCTGTCGCAAGCCCGTCGCTTCGTTTCAGAAGGTCGATTCACTTTCTGTGATTGGTTAAACAAAATGACGTGTGAATCGCGAGGTGTGGAGAATCTACCATTGGATGACAAACATAGCGGGCAATGTCTTCCTTCGTAATTTTAACCAAAGAAAAAAATTGCAAAACATTTAATTTTTGGTTTATCGTGAACTAAAAAACTGTCAGAACAAGAGCGGATAGGCGTGTTTTCAGAGCATCTCTCTCTCTCTCTCTTTCTCTCTCTCGCTCTCTCTCTCTCTCTCTCTCTCTCTCTCTCTCTCTCTCTCTCTCTCTCTCTCTCTCTCTCTCTCTCTCTCTCTCTCTCTCTCTCTCTCTCTCTCTCTCAACTAACACTTGTGATTTCTGGTATGAATGAATTAATATCCAAAACTAAAAAGGGTAAAAATAAAGAAGTACAAATACACTTGCCTCGATCCAAGCCCACTCATAATAAATATCCACAAAAATATGAATACAATGTTCCGTCTGTACAACATATAACCCCCAAATTTCAATACAACCAAATATTTTTTTTTCCATTTATTAGTAAGCTCTGGCTTGCTGGCTCAGCAACAAATAACTTTCAAAACCATGAGAAGTTAAGTGAGAGAAACAATGTTTACAAGGTCTAAATAATAAGTCAGTAGTGCATGAATGGGTGGGGTAGGAGTTCTGAACCTTCAACTGATTGTACTTTTTTCTTCTGGTTCTACCCCTTACGTAGCAGTATCTACTTACGTCTTAACTTTGTTGCAGAGTCTAACAAAATTGCAAATTCATCACGACTTATCATTGTTCTTACCACCTTGGGAATGCCACCTTGGAATGCCACTTTTTTGGTAGCCGCTTCAGCACACGTCTATTATTTCTATTTCTGCATTGTAACCGTTTTCTCCATTTTTACTTTGCTTCAGTGTTGCCCCTGAAGAAGGTTAGTCATGTCTCGCCGTAATATATGGCATTAAAAGTTACCCTTTTCGACCATCATTTTGTTTCTTTGCCTTATATCTACCTTTTTATGGGATATATAATTATATATTGTTATTTCCGGTTTCACTTGTAATAATAATAATAATTAAAATAACAATATATAATTATAATAAGAACCTTCCCAGAATCCTTTGCAGCTGGAAAATCGTCAATCCCAGATAACTTGGTCAATTTGAGGGCAGCAAGACCCCCATGTTGTCTAGAGATAAGTCTTACCATAAACTAATTATTGTACAAGACTAAGGGCGATGACGTCATTGGTCACGTGACTTTGCTCACAAGTGCGTTTTTGCACACTGTGACGAAATTATTTTTTTATTGAGAAAGCAGTCAACGTGGTTTGAAGCACAATGGTGTGAGCCATTTCGGACTGCCCGGGTACCGAACAAAATATAAATATTAAGGGGGGTATATACAATTTTCAAAAAGTGGGAGTCTGGGTACAAGTGCTATCTCGCGTTGCATTAAACGCGAGGAAACAAAAATTTGGATATTGGTAGATATTTTTATGAAAGATACATTTTTGACATTTTTAATGCTGTGACGTCATCGGTCACGTGACCAGAACGGACCGAAGTTTAATATTCCCTCTTAAAGTTTACTAGAACCTTTCTCCAAGAATATTTTTAAGCGAAGTTGTAGTTTAATAAATAGTGTTTTAAAAAATGGCCATGATTACTTTTTCCTAAAAAAGTGCGACAGTAGAAAATCTAACTGAAAAGTTTGTCAGCTTCCTGCTCAACAACCATTTGAGGTAGGAATAAAAGAAAATTTTGCCTAAGGCTTGAGAGTATGCTCTTTATGATGGCGTTGTCAGTTTCTTCTAATTTCAATTGCTTTTGGCGAGGATCGATGTTTAAGACTTTTTTCAGAGGAGAGGGCCTGGAGGAAAGAACGAAAACGAGGCTATACTTTCGCGCGCTTTTTGTTCACTGCGACGCCGCGCCACAAAAGGTTAGCTGGAAAAAAAAAATTCCACGGACTAGACTTGCATTTTCTTTAAACGGAACTTTTGACGACTTTTTTAATTATTGTTTTTTTATGGCTGCTGTCTGCTCAGGGACAATGCATACTTGAGAAGGTAAGTTGATATAGATAGTTGTTGCTGTTTGTTAAAAAACAAAACAAGAAAAAAGCGCGTTTGTGGTACACTTAAATGCACGTCCCACTTAAAAAGTGTTTAATTCTTGAAATTATAAAACTTAAACTAGATGTTGCAGCAATGCGAATGAAATCAAATTAATGCTAACATTAAATGAAACAATTAAAGTTGCTTAAGGCAACCGATGCAAGCTCAGTAATTTTACTAAATACGATATTTGAAGGTTAAAAACGTATCTTAAACAGTGACGGAATAAATGATTACTTTATTTTCAACCGGAACTTGAAACGTTACCTTCATTCGCACAGACATCAAAACTTTATTTTATACTGTCCATGAACTAAATTCCCAATTACAATTATAACAAAGTGTACAATAAAGCCATTATTCAAAGTATTGGCCTAAGAAAAATAGTTGCGCATAAACAAATACTGGAACAGTTCGTGCTTTCAAATGGATTACCCTAATGAATTACACGATTCCGACACATAAGTTTAATTTGAGTGGCGAAACATTTTGTTGTATCTGAAAAATTACTGTACTACAAAAAACGTTTTCACAGAGGCTGTAATGCATGGGGGTTCACATAATTTAATTCAATTTTATAAAGCTAAAAATTGTATGTCAAAGATTCAGCATGCAGAAACAGAGAAAAGTTTTAAAATCACGGCTGTTTGTGCGAGTTCGTGTACGTGAGCGCTAAACGCGGAGAGTACCTAAGCTTAATAACTCTGAAGACGTCAAGTACTTAAGTTTATGTCAAAACCGACCAAGAACCACTCGCAAAAAACAAAGAAAGATTAGCAAATAATTGTTTTAATAGATTTGGCAGTTTCACAAAGAGTTACGCTTCTGGTTTGTGGCACTTATTTACAATGGTAGTCTGAGGAAAAACCTTTTTACAACAATGTTTAAATTGTGAATGATATATGAAATAAATCATACATGATGTAGCCTCTTCGACGATTGGAGAAGGTATTTACCGTTGACCTTTTATTTAGTCGTTTTCTTCAAAAAACTTACGGTCAACCGATAAGCCAGATAAGCTTAAGCTTACGGTAAATTTCATTTGAATCTATTTTTTAAATTGAGGGGAAATTAAAATGTAATTTGCCATAAGAATGGGTCCAACACAGAAATCCTGAAAACCTTCTTCACAAACAAATTGACGATAAACTTGAAAACCAAATTTGAGAGTAGGCTTAACTTCTTGCCGAGCCATACAAAAGTCGGGCACATAAACAAAGACAACGCTTATCTGGCTTATCGGTTGACCGTAAGTTTTTTGAACTGAAACGAATAAATAAAAGGTCAACGGTAAATACCTTCTCCAATCGTCGAAGAGGCTACATCGGGCCACTGCGTAAATCGCACGTCCTTCGTATTTAGTCATGCTCAAAGCACAGCGGGAAAATTTATGTGTTGTCGAATGCAGTCGCGGCGCGAATACAATCCCTTTCACAACATTTAAGATACATCCAAAAAGCCGTCCATCAAGCCTTGATATAATTCTTCCCAGAGTGGCCAGTTAAAAAATATTTTCACAGTGTAACACATCTTCAGGTGACCTAGTCGAAGTGGCGGATAGAGAGTGGAGTCGAACGAGGTATCGCACAGCGTTGACGTGGACGTCGTTAATCCACTGACTTGATCTAAAGTTTTATGCTTCGGACTAGAAATTGTCCATTACTTAGTTGAATTTGACGGCAAATCTCCCATTTTGGCGACCTTTTCAGATTTTCAGCACAGCTCTTTCACCACACAAATCTTTTCACAGTCTAACACATCTTCAGGTGACCTAGTCGAAGTGGCAGAACGAGAGAGTCGAACGAGGTATCGCACAGCGTTCATGTGCTCGTTAATCCACTGACTTGGTTTAAGGTTTTATGAGACAGGATGAACCAAATTTCAAAATCATTTCACCGTTTTGAATGTAGTTAAGTTTCGGAATAGAAATTCCCATTACTTTGTTAAACTTTCACCACAGCTACAGCTACTTTCACCACAGCTACAGCGCTGTCGCAAGCAAACCGTCGCTTCGTTTCAGAAGGTCGATTCACTTTCTGTAATTGGTTAAACAAAATGACGTGTGAATCGCGAGGTGTGGATAATCTACGATTCGATGACAAACATAGCGGGCAATGTCTTCCTTCGTAATTTTAACCAAAGAAAAAAATTGCAAAACATTTAATTTTTGGTTTATCGTGAACTAAAAAAACTGTCAGAACAAGAGCGAATAGGCGTGTTTTCAGAGCATCTCTCTGTCTCTGTCTCTGTCTCTCTCTCTCTCTCTCTCTCTCTCTCTCTCTCTCTCTCTCTCTCTCTCTCTCTCTCTCTCTCTCTCTCTCTCTCTCTCTCTCTCTCTCTCTCTCTCTCTCTCTCTCTCTCTCTCAACTAACACTTGTGATTTCTGGTATGAATGAATTAATATGCAAAAACTAAAAAAGGTAAAAATAATAAAGAAAAATTGTCAACTATTTTCCCAAAGAAGTACAAATACACTTGCCTCGATCCAAGCCCACTCATAAGAAATATCCACAAAAATATGAATACAATCTTCCGTCTGTACAACATTTAACCCCAAATTTCAATACAACTATTTTTTTACATTTATTAGTAAGCTCTGGCTTGCTGGCTCAGCAACAAATAACTTTCAAAACCATCAGAAGTTAAGTGAGAAAAACATAGTCTACAAGGTCTAAATAATAAGTCAGTAGTGCATGAATGGGTGGGGCAAGGGTTCTGAACCTTCAACTGATTGTACTTTTTTCTTCTGGTTCTACCCCTTACGTAGCAGTATCTACTTATGTCTTAACTTTGTTGCAGAGTCTAACAAAATTGCAAATTCATCACAACTTATCATTGTTCTTACCACCTTGGGAATGCCACATTTTTGGTAGCCGCTTCAGTACACATCTATTATTTCTATTTCTGTATTGTAACCGTTTTCTCCATTTTTACTTTGCTTCAGTGTTGCCCCTGAAGAAGGTTAGTCATGTCTCGCCGTAATATATGGCATTAAAAGTTACCCTTTTCGACCATCATTTTGTTTCTTTGCCTTATATCTACCTTTTTATGGGATATATAATTATATATTGTTATTTCCGGTTTCACTTGTAATAATAATAATAATAATAATAATAATAATAATAATAATAATAATAATAATAATAATAATAATAATAATACGACTACCGACTGAGCTAACAAGCCATCTTGGTGCTGGTCGTTTTGTTGGTTCGTAATATACCCGTGAGTGGCGAATATATGAAAATGAATATATGAAAATCATATATAAGGCATTCCAAACTAATTTTGCCTTTTATAAATTAAAATAATTCCGCTAAAACTCACAATGTTTTTCGTTTCTGCAATTTTTTATGTTAAGACTAGTGTAAATATCGATATTTCAAAGGAATATATTTTCTTCAAATTTGAATTAGGTCCTCTTTGTGAATTTCTGTAGGATGAGAATTGAAGTCCGAGGTAAAGTTTCAATTTTAAATAAATTGTATTCTGTTTTGGATCCGATTTTCGGGAACATCATTTTTGTCCCACGAATCTGGTAAGTTTCAGTGGAACCCGTTTACTATGAATCATGGACACGATTTTCGGACACAAAACGTTTTAGTCCACTAACCCAGAATTTTTTGAGCCCGAGTTTTGGAGCTTGTTATGTATAAAAATTGCTTTTAGGCGTTGCGTGACTGTCTGGAACATTCTTGCGTGTCTAGAATATTCTCGAATATTAATTAGGCATATCTTCACATCGCGTCAGCATGAATCAGCAGTTTTCGTCAATGTTGTAATGCTACTTATTTTAAGAGAGTATAAAAGCAAGGGCCGATACAACGTAGAATGGTTTTAAGTTTTGTGTACTATATTTCGGCTGGCCAAACCAGCCTTCTTCAGGTACAATGAGAATTTATATTGGAAGGTGTGTTTCAGGAGTGCTCGATGGAGCCGATCTGCGAAATAACCGCTCTGCAGGCCGATTTTGGGCTGGCTGGCAAAATGTTTGCTGAAATAAAAATCTTGCTGGTAGTGTTATTTTAACGAAATCTTGCTAGAATTTGTATCCGTAATGAGTCTTACTGGCTGACAGGAATCAAAACGCGTCATTTCCGTACATGCGCTTTGTGTTTTGGTGGATTTTCATCTGCAAGAAGATAGGACTTCGGGGAAAAAACTAAAAGTAAACATCACGGGATACAGATAGAAGCCTATTGCCCGTCTTGGGAACGATCTGACATCCGAAATAAACCATTTGACATATTTTGTACAAAAACTAAGTTAAAATCAATACTTAGCTGGCTGGGTATTTTTCTTCCTTACGCGACTGCTGGCTGGCAAACTGGAAAGATTCCACGCGTGCTGGCTGGCATTTCGTGCTTCGTGGCATTTTCAACTTTGCTGGCTTGTTGAGAAACGACATGCTCGTAGCTGGCTGGGAGTTTTACTTCTCAAAAATTCTGCTCGCTGGCATTGAAGAGCGGTTATTTTTTTCCCGGGAAAGTTAAATATTAACGAAGATTGACAGAGGGACACTCAGCTAGTGTTTAGTACATCGTACGATAAAAATTATCAGAAAATTTCGTTGGGTACTCCTGGTGTTTATGTAGTTATATACCGGAAACACGTAAAACTAAAATGATTGACAGTGTAAAATAAAATACTAGAAAAAAGGCCTAAAAAAGATAAACTTATAAGAAAAAATTAACTAATATGTTTCTTCGCGGATGTTAAGACCTACAGGATCAATTGTTCTGCCTTTTGAAATTAAAAAAGCTTTCCTGGCCTTACGGATTGAGTCTCTGTTAGAAAATATTTTCTCAATGGGGATTAATTGCATGTCATAAGCAGTGTGGTTAGGAGAGGAGAGGAAATGTTCCGCGACTGTGGTAGGTTTAGATTTGGTGTTAGGGTTATCTATATGGTACGGCGGTGTTCATTAAATCGTTCTTTTAAACGTCGTTTAGTCTCTCCTATGTAATGTAAATTGCAGCGGTTGCATTGAATCATGTAAATGAGGTTTTTAGTGTCACAGGTCAGGTTAGATTTAATATGGCGCGTTTCACCTGTAGAAGAGAAAGTATAGCTTCTGAGTCCATCTGAAATGTTGGGACAAGAAGCGCAATTTTTACTGCAACGGAAACAACCGGAAGGGAGTTGTGGGTGTGAATTAGTAGAATTAGAAGAAAGTTTAGCTGTGACTAGTAGGTCACGGAAATTAGGAAACGGAAACAACCGGAAGGGAGTTGTAGGTGTGAATTAGTAGAATTAGAAGAAAGTTTAGCTGTGACTAGTAGGTCACGGGGATTAGGGGAACGTCTGAAGATAGACAACTTAATGACACCAAATTTTACCAACACTTAAACGAAGACATCACTGCCGACATACAAAAACGTGTCACTGTTTATGTTAACAGAATACATCATGAAAAACTTATCGACGACAAAACCAAGCAATACCTTATACAGACTGACATAACACCAGGACGTTTTTACATTCTTTCTAAAGTACATAAACCCGGCAATCCAGGACGCCCTATTGTTTCATCTAATAGCCTTCCTACTGAACGTATATCCCAGTTCGTTGACTACTACCTTCAACCTTTAGTTCATAAACTACCATCCTTTGTTAAAGATACTAACGATTTCCTTAACAAATTACTTACCATCGGTAATTTACCCGCTAACTCACTATTAGTTACACTTGATGTTTCATCATTATACACTAATATTCCACATAATGAAGGTATTAATGGCTGTGATCACTTTCTACGTACTTCCCCTCACAATAGCATTCCCACCGGCACACTTTGTGACCTCATTCGCATGATTCTCACCATGAATAATTTTTCTTTTAATGATAACCACTACCTTCATGTCCACGGCACAGCCATTGGTACTAAAATGGCCCCTTCTTTTGCTAACCTTTTTCTTGGGTATTTCGAGGCCAACGCTTTGGAAAATGCCCCTTTTCAACCCCACACGTGGCTGCGATATATCTATGATATTATTATGATCTGGACTGAAGGTCTGGATAACTTAAAAATTTTCATCGATTATCTTAACAACGTTCACCCTACCATAAAATTCACCAGTTCACACTCGTTTACTAACGTACCTTTCCTTGACGTTAATGTCTCATAAACCAACGACGGTCATATCTGTACCGACCTCTATACTTAACCTACAGACAAGCACCAACACTTACTCTATTCTTCTTGCCATCCCATGCATACTAAAAAAGCCATTCTTTTCAGTCTAGCCCTCCGTTTACGACGTATTTGTTCTACCGACGAAACGTTTAATACTCGCGCTGCTCAACTTACTACATATCTTCTCAAACGCGGTTACAGCCGCAATTTCATCACTAAACAAATACAACGTGCCGCCGACATCCCCCGCAGACTCACTTTACAAACCAAAGACGTCAAGAAACCAAAACGTATACCTTTTATAACGACTTTTAATCCATCACTTCCTCACATCAAAAAACATTACAATTTACTGCTATCTTCTAACCGCTGCAAAAACATTTTTCAGCATTTGCCTGTTGTTGCCTTCAGACGTTCCCCTAATTTCCGTGACCTACTAGTCACAGCTAAACTTTCTTCTAATTCTACTAATTCACACCCACAACTCCCTTCCGGTTGTTTCCGTTGCAGTAAAAATTGCGCTACTTGTCCCTACATTTCAGATGGACTCAGAAGCTATACTTTCTCTTCTGCAGGTGAAACGCGCCATATTAAATCTAACCTGACCTGTGACACTAAAAACCTCATTTACATGATTCAATGCAACCGCTGCAATTTACAATACATAGGAGAGACTAAACGACGTTTAAAAGAACGATTTAATGAACACCGCCGTACCATATAGATAACCCTAACACCAAATCTAAACCTACCACAGTCGCGGAACATTTCCTCTCCTCTCCTAACCACACTGCTTATGACATGCAATTTGTTGCTTGCTTGAACATTCGATATTTACTTATTTTAGCCTATTTAAGAAGGTTCTAGAATTTTATGTAAAAGGTATATTAGCCGCCGAGCTAGAGATTTAGAGTAATCGATTGATCGAGTAGTATTTGCAAGCGGTGAGGCCGTGTTTATTCAAGTGTGACGGAGGTCGCGTTTATATTTGGCAGAGGCCGTGTTTATTTAAGTGTGACAGAGGTCGCGTTTTAACTTGCCAGCCTGGAAGAGCTGTGAGTGTGTAAAAGTGTCTTAAGCAGTAATCACTACGTTCTTGTGGAATAAATCTCCTTGTTGCTGTTCCGACATCCCTGAGTTCTGCTGGACTTCAAACTACATTCCTCTAACCACATTTGAACTCGTAACAGAGCTCAAAATCTTGAGTCCGAGTTTTTACTCCATTAACCCAGAATTTTTTGAGTCCGATTTTCGGAGATCAAAATCTTACGAGTCCGATTTTTCACTCCACTATCCCAGAACTTTTTGAGTCCGATTTTTGGAGCTCAAAATCTTGAGTCCGATTTTTTACTCCACTAACCCAGAATTTTTTGAGTCCGATTTTCGAAGCTCAAAATCTTCTGTGTCGATTTGATTTTCCACTAACCCCAAAGGTTTTGAGTCCGGTTCTCTGAGCTCAAAATCTTCTGACTCCGATTTTTTACTCCACAATCCAATTAGTTTTTGAGCCCACCTTTCGGAGCTCAAAATCTTCCGAGTCCGATTCTTAACTCGGTTTGTATATATCCTTTTTTATTACACCCATTTTGAAATCACTGGTGATTCATGAAATCTGATTGGCTCTCAACAGTGCGATTTATTCACGAATCGCACGATTTTTTGCTCTAAATCGCATCTTTTTTTTTAGCCTATCAAAATGAAAATGAAATAACAGAAACCAATCAAATTTAATGGCTTACCTGCACTAACCAATCAGATTGCAGAATAATACAGGAC
>JAEMWC010001325.1:122500-137500 GCA_016490735.1 Pachyseris speciosa
TCAAAAATAAGACGCGAACCATTTATACGAGATCTTCGCGTCTTATGTAGGACGCGAAGGTATAAACGGTACAGTTCGCGTCCTATTTAAGTCGCGTCTTAGATAAGACGCGTCTTATTTCCTCCCGTATAAATGGCCCTATTGTGTCACGTACTCTGAATGGACGGAAGTGTTGGCATCCAGTTACGTTACGTTAGTCTACATTCTACATTCTACATTCCACATTCTTCATTCACGAAGCCCGTAAATTATAACGAATGTCGTTTTTGTTGTGATGCGTGGAAGAATTAACTCGGTTAGCCATCAAAAATATCTCGATTAATGGCATATGGAAACGAAATGTGTCTCACATCCGGTTTTTTCAAAGGAAAATTACGCCGACGCATTCCAACTACTTATCACATTAGGGACTTTAAGCAAGGACTACGGAAGCGTCTAGTACGGTGACCGGAAGTAATTTTGCATCCCTTCATGCGTCATTGGCCTGGTTTCTAGCCGTAGTCAGCTCGCCGAATACGTAGGAATCATGG
Source organism: Pachyseris speciosa (assembly GCA_016490735.1). NCBI lineage: Eukaryota > Metazoa > Cnidaria > Anthozoa > Scleractinia > Pachyseridae > Pachyseris > Pachyseris speciosa. Next base: position 123,031 of record JAEMWC010001325.1, read on the forward strand.
CGGGCCGGAGTGGAAAGTACGTAAGTCTGTTGATGCATTTTCCTGCACTGTACATGCTTCGTATGCCAGTGTTTGAACCTAAACGGCAACATACAGATATCTTATCCCTTTTTGGCCGTCGTTAGTGATTTTTCAAAAACCATTTCTCGATTTTGAGCACTAAATGCATTGGGCGGCGTGAAACTCAAACAACATGTTTCTGGCGAGCTGTGAAAGCAATGTAATTAACCAGCTTTCACGATTCTTTGCACGCCTTTTCCAAATAATCGAATTCGGAAACCTTTCATTATGGAAATATTTTACTCTTTGGAACTTGTATATTTGCACTTGGGCGAGAAAGCGCATGACTGGAAAATCAAGTTCTATATTATGTTATAATCTTGTTTTTGCGCATACAATGGAGTCGGCAAAATGATGTTGTGTTGTGTACAGAAAAAAAATTTACACCGTGAGAAAGAAGAAGCAAATCTCTTATTTCTTTAACATATGGCATGACGTACCCACTTCTGCCACTTCACCGAGTAGGAAAAGATTATAAACGTTTCGTACAACACGACGTAGTACGGCTTGCTCAATGTAAATAACAATGAAAACGTAAAGCTTGTGGGATGTGGCTGGAGTGACAAGGATACTTCACAAATTAATGTGATCAAGTAAGCTGAAGCACTAGTGCCTTTTGAGTGGCTTCAGCTTACTTGATCACATTAATTTGTGAAGTTCAATGTAAATAACAGCTTCGAATTTCCGCGGAACTATACGTACTCGTCCTATTCTTCGCAGTCAAAACCCGCCGTACTAGACGCTTCCGTAGTCCTTGCTTAAAGTCCCTATTCCTTTGGTAAACCGCCGAATAACAGCTCCAAATATTCCGCCAAAAAGGTCACTAACCGCTTTTCAAGCGTGAGTCTTCAGCAGAGGAAAAGCTGTCTGTTTCAATGCAGGATGTTTGAAAACGATGCAATAGTTTGGAGACGCCTTACGCAGTACATAGAGAGTTTAGCAAAGACCGTACACTGCAAATGTATAACTGATCAAAGGTCAAGTAAGTGAAACTGACATTGTGAAATTTTCTGATCGAGCTCACTGTCGCGACAGTTATGAATTGACAAAGTGCTGATTTCATGGGCTGATACTTAACCTGGGTCCGAGCATATATAGTCATTGTTAAAATATATAATGTATGTATTTGGCAGGTATGATAGCAGACTAGCACTGAATGAAATATGTCAACATTTTGGTTGATTTGTCAGTCGTTCAATCCTCGTCTTTTGCCGGCTTCCTGGCGGTGATTGCAACTGTAGCGAGATTCGAGCTGCTAGGAAAAGTATTGTAATGCCGCTTTGTCGACCTTGAGGTCCTTGAACGCACAATGAAATAACTTGTACGAAAACAAATTAACCATTTTAAAAGAATTCGTGCACAGCATGCGTTTCTATAAATGGGTTTGAGGACATTCTACAGGACAGTTGTTCCTCCTGTAACTGCACTAAAAAGAGCTTGTTTTTGCGAGCAAAGGCCCTTCGATAGGAAGATGGAAACGCCTCTGCTCGCAGGGCACTTCAACACCAAATGACCATACAAAATTTCAACGTCGTTTCTTTCAACCCCAAATGATCATGGAAATTTCCAACGTCACATTTTTAGACAAAGTGCAAAATTTCTGAGAAAGGGAGCTGTGAAAAAAGTCACCCTGTAGACGCCACCTCCCCCCCTGGTTTAGGTGGAGATCACTTGTGTCCATATCTCCACTCCCAAACCAGGGGGAGGGGGCGTCTACAGGGTGCCTTTGCGCGTTTATCGCAATAATTTTAAACACCTTCAGAAGCCTATTTAAGGCTTCTGACACTTTTAATGTTTTTCAAGTTTTGATAAAGATGGCTGACAGTCATCGAAACTGTCAGCATCATTAAGACGTTAAGACTGGCTATGTTTTAAAAACATTTAAATCGACTGATAGATAACGAACTTATAATTTGACTCCGAAAATTCAACTCGAAATTATAGAATTACTCATCCCATTACAAACGATTTGATCTTACGGTCGCAAAACGACGAGAAACAGGCTTTTTGTAGCGCAAAGGACAAACATTCCGCACTTTTAAGCGCTTTTTTACTACGTTCTTTGAATGCTATTGAGGTCTTCGCAAAGTTTATGGCTATTTTTTAATCTGACGAATGTTCTTAAACGCTGTCCGCAAAAAATCATGGTACGCTACTTGCCCGAAAATTCGTGGTTTCCACCGAAATCCGGACAAACTGCATAATTTGTAAACTCTCTGTTTGGTACTTCGTGTGTTAAATGCCTTATACGTGCTAATCTGTAGGAAAATTTTAGTCCAGAAAGGCTTGATGGCCTTTAAATGTCGGAATTCGTTATTTTAGAATGGGCCAAATTAGTTTAGAATGCCTTATATTTGAACTGCGGATTAATGACTAAATACGGACTGATCATCGCAGTTATGAACACTACTTCAGCAGTCGTGAAAATAAAGCCTGAAAACAAAATTCAGGCTTATACGGGAATCGAGCCCACGACCTCTGCGATACCGCTGCAGGTTTTATTTTCACTATGCAACTAGAACAGAGAATAAGATTACCATCACTGAAGTCATGCGATAGAACGAAGCTGAAAGCAGAAATTGGAAAAGTCAATGATGGCTTCAAAAGGGTTCAGGCGCAAAACAGCACTGAACAGAATTCTTTAATGTATGCAGCGGCATATGTTACTACAGAAAGAATGGGAATGATAAAAGGGAGGAAAGGGAGAAGAACCGAAGAACTATTCTGGAAGAGAAGGATTAAGAGTGGATGTCCAAAAAAATCGAACATGAAGTGGCCACAGCTCAAAAATCGATTTCGCTCAAATTTTGTTTAAATATAGTCTACTATGTCTCTTAATGCCCTGTATAATTTTTGAAGTCATACGCATTTTTAATTTTGAGAAATTGGCAATTTACGAATTCCTCCTCGAAATTGCCATTTTCCCCGCCTAAATTAGCGTTGACTTCACCGACAAATTTCGCTACGAAAACCAATTCGTATCGCCTCAAAACGTCCGAATGTTTGGTTATGTGATTTTCGGGAAATTTGAACCACCTTTTGAACGTTAAATAATTTTAACTTCGAGACATGTGTTTTTACTTGACTGAATGTACCCCTAAAATTGCACTGTTTTTCAATATGCGATAAAGTTCCGAATCCAACGAGGTTTACACCGTTAACTCTCTAAGCAATAAGCCTTGAAATGCTTTGGGCAAATAAATACGCGCTGCGTGACAGCACATCGAATTCATGTGTTTTTGAACTTTTGAGAACAAATGTCCTAATTTGCATAAAAATAAAGTTAGGGAAATAATGAATTAGCTCTCTTGTTTCGATCTTTTCACGACAAGAAACACATTTGTAACAATAAGTCTTACCTGTTTTATGAATAAGATGTAGTCTAGAACTTCGAATATTTCCATAATGGCTTGATAAATTATATATAGTCGGGAGTGTATGCAGTTGTAACTTGCCATTCAACATGTCAATGTCCCAGCGTTCACTAAACAGCGATAAAATCCTTGTTCAACAAGTAAGATTGGTTCTGCCTTTTTCCGATATCCTCGTACTGTCAACACTGAGTATCTATACAACTGCAAACTTCACATACAGCCGAGAAGAGTATCGTATACAGGCATCAGGAGTTTCAGGCTTCCGGTTGGATTGCAATGCATCATGGGGCGATTGGCCCAGAAAAGTGAGCACCAACTTCAGAAGGTCCGCCATATTGATTTCCGTCTCGACGCGGTCATATTGTTCCTGGCTCGTTTTGCAAGCATATATCTACCCTCTAGTCGATCAACTGGGGAAATTAACTCCAACATAATGCTCTAAAGAGGTAAAACTATTTAAAACAATCAAACAATCTTGTCTGACACGACTTTAAAGTAAAAGTGAGAAGTCCCGCAAATAGAAGCTTTTTCAATTAATCAAACGTCAACAACATTCATCTTATTAACTGAAATATGTTATACTATGTCCTTTAGCGATATGGGATTTGGGCACCGAAATTGCGTGCTAAAAGGATGTCCAAGTAGTAAATAGAGGCTGCATAAATGGGCATCATCTCGTTGTGAGCTTAACGCTTGTATTCATAGCACGGTTAATTGTGACTGCAAGCCTCCATTTCAACTCTTTCCATTTCCAACGGCGCTCAAAACCATTAACGGGAGGATAACGTGGACGAGAGCTGTAAAGAGACAGGATTGGAAAGGAAAAATGTGGAAACCCACAAAATCTTCAAGAGTTTGTAGTGAGCATTTCTTACATGGGAAACCAACAAAGGAAAGACATTGCAGTCTTTTGATGTTCATGCAGCAAATAGCATTCGCAGATCCACAGGAACTTTCAACAAATGGGTTCTGTCCTGGTGTACCGGTACACAAGGGAATAACTATTGTTCTTTCTTTGTTTGGGAGTCATTGGTTAGCTGTTTTGTATTGTTTGGTCCTTTGTATCGGCTCATGTGAACCGGTACACGAGGACAGAACCCAACAAATGAGTCAGGCAGGCCACACTACATATCTCAGGATCACTGCTACTGTTACTGCTATGCATGGGAAATAATGCAGGAACAAGGATTTTGTACAGATGATGAACATCTTGCAAAACACAAGGAAAAAGATAAGGAAATAATGCATCTGAGAGAGACAATTGAAGGGCTGGGGGCATAAACTGCCTATGTGGAATTTTCGGCCGTTTTTTTATTTCGCTTGGATTTGTCCAAATTTTTGCATGTGGACTGCATTTTGATTCAAAAACATTGTCCCGTATTTTTTTTTCACCGATTTCTTTTTAGTTTTGGAGAAATAATGTATGCAAAAAAAACACCTAAAACTCTACATAGGCAGTTTATGCCCCCAGCCCTTCAATTAAAGCTCTGTCCCAAAACCTAAAACTTGCCTAGTCTAAATTGAAGAAGAAATTGTATTATATGGTGAAGGTCAATGGGAAAAAGCTCAAATACTGGAGCGGCCCTGCAAAATCAAATCGTAAGGGGAGAAATTATAAAAATACCCCTCAGAAATGGGTACTCTAAAGTGCGTCACATTATTGACTGTACAGAGATTTATATAGAAACACCAAGTGATCCAGCGTTGAGAGCAGCAATCTGCTCAGACTAAACAACACAACACTGCTAAAATTCTTGTTTCTGTCACTCCCAATGGTGCCTTCAACTTTGTTTCTGATGCATGGAGTGACAAACATTTCAGATTTCCCTTTAACAAGAGAGTCCAAATTCAATAACATATTGGGGCCGTATGAGGAAGTCATAGCTGACAGAGTGTTTACTATTGCAGAGGATCTGTTGTTGACAAATGCCAAACTTCATATTCCACCAGAAAAGCGTGGAGTAGAACAATTTACCATCCGTAAGAAAAAAACATGTAAATTTACGAATTTTTGTAGAGCAAGCAATCAGGTGTATGAAGACCTTTCGTTTGATCAAACATGAACTTTATACCTATCTGCTGTTAGCATAGCCATATTGATGATATTATTGTTGTCTGTGCAGACATTTGTGATCTGTATGTGTCATTATCCAAAGTGTAGATATACAGGCATAACCATTCAAGAAATTGGTTGCTTCTGAGTTTTTTCCCATTGTTTCCCTGAAAGTGGGTTCAATAGAGGAGGCAGAGTGCTCTGCAGAGTGCTTTATAGAGGTGGGGACATAATGGACCATTTACCAGTTGCTATTTATCATTTTGGGGGTGAGAGAAGAGTGGATATGAGTGAGGGTTGTGGCACACAGGGTGTTATCAGAAGGGACAATCAAGGATAAATAGCAAGACAGCCCATGTGCAAGTTCTCTCACCCCAAAAGCAAATTAAATAGCAACCAGATCAGAGAATTTACAGTACATACTACCAACACCAGGGCCTCATGATTCACTTCAATAAAGCAGATATTCTTTGTCTCATTATCACACCATTTATTGCATGTTTTGACTTAAACTCTTACACCACTGAAGGCCCATTATTATCCCATTATTACTGGAATGAAATCAAGGTATTTGTTTTGCTTACAACTTCTGGGCTGGGGCCAGGAAATTTGTATAGAACCATGTCAGATTTTTTTCCACCTTGGCGCAGTAACAGGCATCAAATCTTATTGTTTCCTTATGGCATTCTCTCTGAGTATACACTATGAAATCATACCAGTGCCTGTTGGTTAGGTTTCCATCTGGCGTAGGACTTGTGTAAAATATGGATGTTTTTGCTTGAGTGTTACTTGTCCAAGCTTGTTGCATAAATATGACAAATTATCTGGAGAAGGAGTTTCATTAGCAGTGCAATAGGGACGCTTAAATTCAAGTACACCTTTACCATAGCATGAACATTCTAACAAAAGATCAGAGGATGCTCCTGGGTACTGTTTACGTTTGTGAATAAAACGACCTCATTCTCGATAGGTTGCATCAAGCAATCTATATGTCTTGCCTTCTTTATATTCATTCAGTACTCGCTTGTGAAACTCAACGTCCTTTCCTGGATGGTCAGCCATGAGGAAAAATGTGATGTCGCTCAGGTAGACTGGCGGCTATGAAGTCATGCTGTCGTTATCTTAGCGTCAGGGGATCAGGCACTGAAACCCCTTCCGGCATACATAACCAGTAGATTAACCTTTTCTTTCTCTGTGTGGGGAATTCTTTCCTTATAAGTCGGCTGTACCTCAATACTCATCTCTGATGCGGCGAATTCTCGGGCAACAAGCTCAGCTTTTGTTCCCGTAACCTTTAGATTCCGCTTACGGCAAAACTCCTTTGAAGCCTCGGTCTTCCTTATTTGTACCTCGTCAAGAGCAAGTACTTCACAGCTCATGGCAGACTTGTAACGACCTTTCCAGGCAGTAACACCTCATTAGAGCTTTATACCAGAGTTAATTTCCCCAATTGACCGCCTAGAGGTTAGATGTATGCTTGCAAAACGAGGCAGGAACAATATGATCGCGCCGAGGCGGAAATCCAATATGGCGGACCTTCTAAAGTTGGTGCTCACTTTTCTGGGCCAATCGCCCTATAATGCATTGCAATACAACCGGAAGCCTGAAACTCCTGATGCTTGTATTAATCGCGTATGTCGTAAAATCAAACGGCCACGAGATTCGAGAGGTCACGTGTCAGTAGATGCAACAGCCCGTACGCTTCGAGATAAATAAATGAACAAATGATTTTCCAATAAAGCCAAGGACTGTTGTTGGTCTTAAAGAAGGCAAAATTACAGCAGCAGTACTGTAAAAGCTTATCAGTGTTAAGTTGTATCTACTTTATTTAATACAACCATTCACAGGGTAGCCCTACCCACCCTCCCCATTCCAAGAATCAGCCTGCTTCTGGCTGTCGAAAAATGTGACAGCGTTCGCAAGCTCAAATAACACAAGCGAAGACGTTGTAAACATGGAAGCGTGTTGTACCTTCAAGTATACTGTTGGTAGTTCTTGCGGTTTTGATGCCAAAGATCGAAAGCGCCAGACTCAAATTACTCCTTTACTGTCCTGTACGAAGAATATATCGAAGCACCTATCGTCACTTAGCTTTTCAGGGCCTGAGAATGAGATCGATCTCATTCTGTCTCGAGCAGCGTTGTTTGACAAGACGGAGGAAAGCATTAAGTCAGTGACTATCTGCCGTCATCATCGTGCGACACTAGGAATAAGCTGGACAAGAGGTGGTGGTAGAAGGTGTAGGGTTCCACAGGCCATTTCAGGACATGGAAAATCAACAGGGACCTGGCCAAAAGGCGATCGAGGCTTAGGGAAGGAGTATTCCTCACTCATATTGCGTAAAACTGGAGTGTTTGTCCCCCCTGGATCAGGTAATTCTTCTGCACAGTAGAACAGAACATTTAGTCCAACGCTAACATGTAGTTGTATTTTAATGCATCTGTCACTACTTTCTCAGGTATTTGCAAAAAGTGCCGGTATTTGATCAAAGACATGGAAATTTTATCACCCGAGTCAGTGATTGAAGATGTTGGTGATAAGATGCAACATTTAGCAATGGTATGATAGAGGGTAATGCGATTTGTGTGTAGTTGCAGATTCGGGGGGTGGGGGGAGGAACTCCCCTATGCAAATGACAGGGGTGCTTGTCGTACCTTTTAGGAGGTAGAATTTGTGGATTGGTCCCACGTAGGATGCTAAAACCAAAAATGTCCGCCACTAGAGTTCTCGAAGTTTTAGGAGCCTTTAGGTTATCGATCTGAAAAATGACGGGAACCATGAGTGTATTTGTTACGCAAATAACTTTTGCTTTCGGAATTGTTGATACCTTTTAGGAGTGGAAATGAATTTGGGCCAATTTTTGTCCACAAAACGAGATTCTGGTACCGTTTAGGCGTGTTTTCGAAATTTTCTGACGGGTACTCCTATCATTTTTATGAGGAAGTCCCTCCTCCGTGCTGCAGATACACTAAATATTTTATTTATATTTTTCTACAAGAACCTTGAGGTAAAAAAATGCATGGGCTCAGTTGATTCGTACGCCTGGTTCACACCTTCGACGCAAATGCAACCACAAATACAAGGAAATAAGCGTGTGAACTACCGCAACGAAAATGCAAACGCAAGCGCAGGCGCCGATGCAACAAATTTATTTTGTTGGGCCTGTTTGCATTTGCGCTTGCTTTTGTATTATAAACGTATGAACTGGGGCAACGCAAGCAAGGCAGAAACATGGTTGGCGCACTCCCCCCCTCTTCCCCGGGGGTTCCCCTATACAAATGACGGGGGCGTTTGTGGTACCTTTTAAGGGGTAAAATTCGTGGATCGGTACCACTTAGGATGCTAAAACCAGGAATGACCGCCACTAGAGTTCTTGCGGTAACTGTTAAGGGCCTTTAGGTTATCGATCTGAAAAATGACTGGAGCCGTAAGTGTATTTGTTAGCATCTCGACTTACGTTAAGTTGTGGTTGGGGTGAATGGAGTGGTGGCGGGAGGATTTTGAGGTGGGCTCTGGCGGCGATAGATTCGCCCTCTCTTCATTTTGCCTTGGGGGCAGGGTTGGCGCATTGGTGAGAGCGCTCGCCTTCCACCAATGTGGCCCGGGTTCGATTCCCGGACTCGGCGTCATAAGTGGGCTGAGTTTGTTGGTTCTCTACTCTGCTCCGAGAGGTTTTTCTCCGGGTACTCCGGTTTTCCCCTCTCCACAAAAACCAACATTTGATTTGATTTGATTTATTTAGAGTTGATTTGATTTCATATATGTGAGGCGCATTTGAAAATTGTATATTGGAATTTGCGCTATATAAATAAATATTATTGAATTATTATTGAAAGTAACTTTTATTTTTGGAAGTGTTGGTACCTCCTAGGGTGGAAATGAAACCACATTCTGGTACCCTGTAGTTTAGGGTTGTTTTCGAAATTTTCCGACCAGCACTCCTGTCATTTTTATAGGGGAGTCCCTCCGCCGGGCTCAGGCGAAGTTCAAATCAAGACGACGTCGCCTCGCCTGCGTAGGGGCGGATTTAGGCGGGGGTGAGGGGTCGAGTGGCATTGTGCATTCAGGTTTAAAAACCCTCTCAAATTTTGTGCTCCCAGCATCTCGACTTACGTTAAGTTGTGGTTAGGGTAAATGGAGTGGTGGCGGGAGGATTTTGAGGTGGCCTCTGGCGGCGATAGATTCGCCCTCTCTTCATTTTTTGAATCCGCCCCTGCCTGCGTATGTTACCTTGCCTATGTAGTAACGTTCTTTGCATTTCCACTTTCTCTTGCCTTCGCATTTTAAAGTGTGTACCAGGCTTTAAATAGACGTTCTTGTGAAAGAGTGGAAAACAGTGACATTTTTTGTTGTATTTATTGCTCGATATTTTTATGACCAGTCATTCTAAATTCGATTGGCTTTAAACACTTCAAGTGATGTTAAATCTATTTAACAGGATGACGATGACGAGGTCACCTTTAAGGCTAGTGCACAAAGTCCACTACTCCAGAGCCCGCAAACCACTGCTACATCTGATACACCATGCTCAGTCAGGAAATTGCCCCTGGGAGCCCCGAGATGCTGTTGAGTTCAGTACAATCATCAGGTGAAGACGAGAACGTTGATGAATCGCTGGTGGAGGCCCTTGTTGAATGCTTCAATAACGGTAGTCATTGGAGCACAAGAAAGCAGATTTTGTCGACTATGTCCGACAAGGTGTCATTTTCAGCACTGAAAAAGTGGATTCCCGGTCTCACTAGATACAGGTTCAACGTGGCCCGCCACCACACATTGCTGCATGGACGGGGCTCTCCTGTTGCCATTACCAAGTGCGCACGTATACGCGTTTCGACCGAGAAACTTGACCATTTTTTGACTTTTATTACAAATGGTCAAGTCATTCAAGATCTGCCATTTGGAGAGAAGACATTGAAGCTATCCGGCAATACGAAGATCACTATCCCGAATGTTGTGCGCACGCTCATTTCTGAACAGGTGGTGCAGCAATACCAGAGCTATTGTCGAGAGACTGGATTTGAGCCCATCAGCCGAAGTAGTCTATGTAGAGTTTTGAACGTATGCAGTGCTTCTGTGAGGAATTCACTACAAGAACTAGACTATTTTTCTTCAGACGGTGCCAAAGCCTTTGATGACATGGAGGAGGTGGTAGAGAAGCTTGGGGATGAGTACGGGCAAGGTCACTCATGGGCAAAGAACCTAATATGCAAAATGAAAACGGCCAAACGTTACTTGAAAAGTGACTTTAAGGTAGGTAAACCAGTCGCTTACTTTTTTCTTAATGGTTGATACGCGAAGCGAGGAAATATGGAGCCAAAACTCGTTTTGTAAACAAGGAGTAAAGACCTTACAGGAACGGTATGCTGCTTTGTTTAGTTTTCTGCTGGTAAGGAATTTTAGTAAGCCGGGAACTGAGGCAAAAACGATAAATATCTCAAGACAGATAATTTGCAATTTATTCGGAATATTGACCACTTTTTTTTGGCATTTGCTGGCTTCAAAGATGACACGAAACAATTTCGGTAACTGAGTTTTCAAAATATACTGAGGACGTTTTATGAACTAGGTATGCTACTTTAGTTTTGCACTGCTAGAATATTCTTCCAGAATCAGTGACAACATCTCCAGGCTAGAGAGAGAGAACGAGAAATTTTTTCTTTTAAATATTATTGTACTTTTCTCAATCAGTTGAGCGCTAAGGAGGAGAAACAAGAGAAACATTTAAGCCATGTTTTGGTCTCCCTTTTCTTCGCGAGTGCCATGATTGATAATATGAGTGCAAATTTTCTTGTCACAAGTAGTAACAACGAGTTTACCAACGGTTACCTTTCTATATAACTTTGCCAGAACATAACGTCTAATCCCTGGATATTTTAGGTGCATGTGTCAACAAACTCACGTGTCCCCGACCACTGCAGGGCTTTTGCTCTCAGCCATGAAAGTAATAAAGATTTTACCACTGAGTGTGATCATCAACATGACCTAAGATGCGACAGGTGTGAGTTGATTCCTTTCCTGTTTGCTCAAGTTGAATTGGCTTTGAAAGATTCTTTGGCCCTTGGCAGCGAAGAGAAGAAAGAAATGGAGTTTGTCATCTCTCAATCCCAGAAGAATATCCAGGCCTGGAAAGCTCACCTACTGCGTGCCATCAATCAAGACGAAGCACGGCTAAACCTACTCCATGATCTTGACCCAGCCTCCGTACTGGTAGTGTTAGATTGGGCCATGAAGTTTTTGCCTGGGAAGTATCGTGAAAGCCAATCTGAATGGTTCGGTAAGAGAAGCATTTCGTGGCACATTGCAGTGGCTATGACCAAGCGAGAAGGTCTGCTGGAGATGATGACATTCGTCCATATCTTTCAAAACTGTTCTCAAGACTGCTACTCAGTACAGGCAATAATCGACGATGTTGTAAGGCAACTTAAAGCTGAGAGTCCTGAAATCCAGCAGGTTTGTCTTCGTCAAGACAACGCTGGATGCTATCACAACGCATTCAACCTACTGGCCATGAAAGAATTAGCCAAAAGATACAACGTATCAGTCAGAGTCGATTTTTCAGACCCCCAGGGCGGAAAAGGGTCATGTGACCGAAAAGCTGCCACCATCAAGAACCATATCAAGGCGTACCTGAACACCGGCAATGATGTTGAAACTGCTGGCCAAATGAAGACAGCTATAGAATCAGCCAGTAGCATCCAAGGTGTGAGAGTGATGCTGTGTGATCCTCCTACAGTGCCAAAATCAGAGCCTTTAAAATGGGATGGTGTTAGTTTCATCAACAACATTTCTTATAGCGAGGATGGCATGCAAGTGTGGCAAGAATACAACATCGGCGAGGGCAAGTTTTTGGAGTGGAGTGAATTCAACCTGCCTAGTAGGATTTCCACCACACAAATTAAAATAATTGAAGATGGAACCCCTCCCAAGGCTACATTTACAGAGGTAAAAGCAAGAAAGAGATCAGCTGCAAAACATCCAAGTACTGTGAGTCAACTTGAGAAAGCTGATAGCCCTAGCTCAGATGATGACAAGACTGCGCAAGAAACTAAGCTGTTCCCGTGTTCAGATGACGGCTGCGTCAAATCGTTTCAGCAATTTTCATCCCTTCAGCGCCACCTAGACATCGGGAAGTACAAGTATGTACTAGAACGTGAAACACTTCTTGACAAAGCAATGCTGTCATACGCCACCAAACTTGCCCAAGGAACTGTAGCCTTAGCCTCACCAAGCTCGTGACGAGCCGAGTGCTTCTGGTACCTTAGAATACACCGATTTGGTTTCTAAAGGTTGGGCGCTTAAATCATCAGTTGTACAAAGGAAAAGGTTTAATGAATGTCAGAAGCAATATCTGACTAATTTATTCGATCTTGGAGAGCAGACTGGCCACAAAGCAGATGCTAACAATGTATCTCAATCGATGTTTAATGTTTGCTTATAGATGGGAAACGTTCAGCTACAACAGCCTAATCAGGCGAGAGGCATCACCTCGAAGCTCTGAGGGAAATGCTCATACAGATCCTTATCTTATTATTCACTGTTTATTTGTCATGTTTATTGCTTTGAATTGAATTTTAAAAATCAAAATTTCGAGTGCGAAATGGTCCCCCATTACTTGCCTTCAGAACTGACCAGTGGGCCCCGAATCAAGGCGAAAATTACGTGCAAGACTTCCATGATTAAGAATGCAATGTGTGTGAATGCAGCTTGTTAACTATGCAAAATGCGAGTCTGAAATCCCCGTACTGCACACTAAATCAGTCGTGTACAAACACAGCATTCTTAATCGAGTGACTCTTTTACGTGTCTAATTTACTCGCTAGTTTCAATTTAAAAGTTAAAACTGGCGTTAAAAAAATGCTTTAAAGTGAACAGTTTTCTGCGAGATTAAAGTTTAAAGAATTAGCCAGTTGGGTGTATAGGAAATTGGAAGAAAAAAAAAAGTGATTATTGTTAATCGTGTTATTTTGGTGGCAAAGTGGGGCACCTATCACGCATCAGGCTGAGTTTTTGAAAACTTCTTTTCCACCCTCCAACTAGTATAGGCTGTATCAGGGTATAATATAAGCAAATGGTGATGAATGAAACTTTAAAACCCCATGAAAAGTGAACATAACTGAGAACTGACATCTCGATTCTTGGCCATTAGTCGGAGTACAAATCAAGCAATCGATGGTAAATCACTATCACACAATGGATGCACAAAACAGTTTCAAGTGAACATTTGGACATTCACTGAGATATCAGAAAAAGTCAGAAATAATCCTGCTGTTTATAGAGGCTGTTAACACCGCTTAGGGCTGGTTTTGTCGGAGTCGAAGTCGTAAGTGGAGACCGCTTATGACTTTGTGAAAACCAAAGAATGGAGGCGTAAGCGGAATCGTAAGCTCGACGTAACCGCAAGGATCAGAACACATAGATTTTCTTCCGATTCCGCTCCCGACTCCGCCGCTTATTTGATCAAGTGAAAACTAGATTGTTGGAGTTGCAAGCAGAAGCGGAATACTGAATAAACCATCATAAAGCTCGTTCTCGTACGACTGCCACGATATGGTTTTCATTTAATGCTGTGCTGCTCTGATTACGACTACGACTCCTTCTCCGACTCCATCGCTAGAACACTGGGAGATTGAATAGTAATCAGACGTTTATCAACGGCTGTGTCTAAATGTGGGACGGGGACGGGGATGCAGGCGGGGACACGTGGGATTTGGGGACGCGAGATGTGGGACATGTGGACGCGATATCGGGGACGTACACAACACTCGCCCATGCAGTTAAAAATACATACATAAATAAAAAAATAATAATAAAGCCGTCCTGGGCCACACTCTTTACATCGTTAAAGCATTTAAAGTGATGTGCTAGCCACTTGGACACTTATGGGTCGCTAATGAGACAGTACACAACTAGCACTTGGCAGATATTATTAGACATATGATTTATTTTATTAATCTTATTTTAAGCAATTTTGTTCCTATTTAAT